>JAUZSX010336058.1:0-10780 GCA_034780655.1 Idiosepius hallami
CTGGCCTTGTGTTTGGTGTTCTGTTGTTGAGTTGCATTAGCAGTTTTTGGTTCAGACCATGGCTTGGGGCAGTTGACGTCGCCCAGTGGATAGGCAATTGGACTTTGAAACCGTAGTACGCAGGTTCGAATCCAAGTTGTTCTGTCTATGTTGACATGTCGACTAATACCCAAGGGAAAGATATGAATCCCATCTTCCGTCCACCTATAGATTAAGTAGTGCAACTTGTGTTATTAAAAAAACTGTATGTATAAAAATAACGTTTATCAAAATTAATTGTTCTCAATAATAAAATGATCTAAAAAGGTTGATATGCCATTAAACACAAAACAAACAAACAAAAGAACTTGGCTTTTTAGATTTAACTAACTGCATAATTAATTTAATTTGAAAACCTACAACAAACTATTGTTATTTTTTTATGGGATCGAAGTGTGTGTGTGTGTGCGTGAAGATTTTCATTTTAGCCTGCCTCCCTTGGCGTCCAGTTTATTTGTAATAATTGAGAAAAAAAAATGAGTTTTTATTATTTATTCACAAATTAATGGAATTTTTTAAAAACTTGCCCACCTACTCTACCCTAACCTAACCTAACCCAGATCAAAACATAAAAAAACAATCTGGATGGGTTAAAAAAAAAAAATCTCAGTCTATTTAAAAAAATATTTGTTGAAACTTTGTCAACGCTCCCCCACCTCCCGGGGGGGATGGTGAGGAAAGAAAGGCATGTGATATTTTCACAATCCCCATAACAAACCAACTGTGAACTTCTCCCTAAATAAACAGAGGAGCTAATAGAAGCAACCAAGCGTGCCACACCACACCACATCCCAACTAACAACCCTCAATTTGATAAGGCGGCGATGGTGGAGCATTGGTAAAAGCTCGGACTATGGAATCAGCAGCAATATAATAATAATGATAATAGTAATACATAACTAAGAGAAAATAATATTGGTAAACAGTACCAACCAAGTTTTTTAAGGTGAATGCAATAGTTTTTTTGACTGTGATTTGAACTAACGCATTACGATTCCAGATCCTGAGCTTTTACCAATGCTCCACTTTTGCTGCTCAAAAGAAAAAAAAATTAAAACTGAACTTTTATTAAAAAAAACAAAATAATAATAATAATAAAAAAAGGCTGAGGTTGAACTTGAAATACCAATTATTCTGATTAGATGAGATTACACCAATTACAACTAATGCTTCCTCATCAAAATTGTTTTTCCTCTTTCTTTTTTTTTTATAGATTTTTTCTTTTTCAAAAGCTGGAGTTTCCTTGCAAAAGTAGAATAAGATTATTTTAATCGTAATCTTTAGGTAGTTATAACCTTGAATTTTCTATTTGTAATCTTTACATCTTTTTTTCTAATATACCAAAACATCACTTACATAATAATTAGACTATTAGAGATATTAATAGTTATTCAGCTTAAATAATTATTTATGCATAAGGCCGGCCATACACTATCTGGTAAACCTGACAGATACGCCTGAACAGTCATGCCGGACAGGTATACCTGATAGTGTATGCCAGGAAAAACGTCCGCAGGTTGCCTGACAGGCTAGTTTTTCACAGCACACACTTTCAGGTATAATTGTCTGGCGTGAATTTTCAGGCATACCGGATAGTGTATGGCTGACCTAAGGCTTATGCTGGGATGTAGCAATAACCAGGTTAGTGTCTGGGGATGCGGTCAAACAACTGGGATAGATGGACCCTTAGAGAAGGAAAAATCTGAAGTAAAAACTTGAGGTCTGGTTTTCATGTAGTCTGTGGCAAAACTTTGCTCTGACTTTTGGTTATTAGCAATTACAAGAAGTGTGGATGGTGCAACAAGCTTTCACCACTGAAAACAATTCTCTGTGCTGCATTCTAATAGCCATACTCTGTTCAGTGAAATCGATAAGATTGTCTCAAAGCTTCCAGAAAACCAGAAGAAATGTGAATTCACCATGAGCATCATCTAAATATTAATTTACTTGCACGTCCATCCGGTGTCACTAATAACAATCATCATCACAAAAAGTAATTAGAGAGCAACAATTACTTTCTTTTATTATTTGCCCTCTTTTCATGGAAATGTTTTTATTGTTTTAATTTATCGTGTGCTTTAAAAATTTTCAACTATCATGGAATATTCACAGGTTCTTATTTAAATAAATATAAGATTTTGAAATTTCATATTTCCATTACTAAATTCGTAATATTTCAGCCAATTTGCCCTTCAATCTTCTTCAGGTATTATCCAAGCTTAAAATCCTTCATGTTAAAATCTGAAGCCTTCTTGGGACTGCACAGTATTCTTCTCTTATTCAAAATTTGCTGAAAATAAAGTTTAAAATATTGAATCTCTTAAAACAAAAACAAAATGTATTATTGGATAGTTTTAAGTTTCTTTTTCCTGCTACAAAAAAAAAAGAAAATGATTTATTTACCTGAATTCTCATAGTGTTACCATATGGTCACACCATTTATAGTCTTTAAAAAATCCCTATAATTTGTTTATTGAATCTAAGAGGGGTGTAACGATGGTGCAATATGTTCACTTTATAACCTCAATAAGTATTAAGTGAAATTTGATCATACATTCACAATTTGTTTATGATAGCATAAATAACAACTTTTAAAAAATTGTCTCTAAATCAGTTCATGAGAATTTAGCTTAAAAAAGTTTTATTTAATAAAAAGAACATACTACAATAATGGACTTTTTTCTCTCTTTCTCTCTCTTCCTATCTCTCTTCCTTTGAAATAGATATATAGAGAGAGACAAAGTCTGTTGTTGAAGTAGTTTTGTTTAGAGCATGTCTATTAACAAGGCTCTAGATGGAGAGTTTTTGATTGTGATTATTATCGCCAATGACTAAATCTATTCTCAACTCTGCCCGTGGTCAAGATGGCTATTTAGTTGATTTATATAATTCTCTTCACAAGTTCTTAGCGGTAGGATTGAACTCTTGCAGCTAGGAATCTGCTTTGCTACATATCTAATCTAACCCTTAAAATCCCTAGGGTAAAGGACGACATACAGCAATATTTTGTCTGTTCATAGGCCTAATGGCTCTCATTGGCTAGATGGTAATTTGCAAAATCAGGGTCCAGGTAGCATTGTCAGAAGATAGTGGTTTCAATTCCTACCCAAGTAAGCCAGAAGAATTTACTTTGTCACAAAACGTGGTTCGATAGAAAACTATGGAGGCAGTGATTACTGAGGATTCGGTGACGACACCCAGCATGCCTATCTGAGGTTACGGTTAAAAAAACATTTGAAGATGGCCTGAGGGAGACTAGGCTGAAACGTAGTGTAGTAACATCAAAAAACCTACTAAGATGAGGACAAAAGTTTGAATAATAAAGTTAATTCCTAAATTTAGAAGCCTAATCTCAAAAATAAAAAAAACTACAATGTTCTGCTTATGTTCTGTATAAGAAACTTTTAAAATATTTTTTTTTCTTGCACTCAATAGTCTACAAAATACCAATGTTGAGCACTTATATCACGATTCAGTCCAGACATGTATCTTCAAAATTGCACAGTGAGCTAGTTTTTATTGACCCCCATAACCTTTATTATAATAATAGGGAACTCTAAATAAGCATTTTTGTCACTATTTTCTGTTTCAGTGAGATTGTGGAATGTGAAGCAAAGTGCTTGATATCCTTGATAATTTATTTCATTTCTATTAACATGAAATTCAAACCTCAAAATCCTCTGATTACTGTTAGTCACCATGGCTTAATAAAGTTGAAACAATAATATAGAATGGGCCAAATGTAGGTATACAGTTATAAAAAAAATTTACAAAAATAGGTTTTACTTTTTAAATTTCAAGAATTCTAAAATAATCTTAGAAATTGAAGAAATGATAAATTCAGTTATTTGGTATTCAGGCTGTTTTTGATTTTGGTAGTTTTTAAACTAATAGTGTTTTTTTTTTGTGTGTGGGGGGTGATAGTGGTTGATTGTTTTTTTTTGTTTTTTTTTTGAGGCATTGGTTTGGGTTGGTTGATTTGTATTTTTTTTTTTTAGGGTAGGTTTATTTCATTATTCAAGATGTTTTTTTTTTTAATAAATCAATTCTTGCATAATTTGATTAAAAAAAAATTGGTTTCTTTTTAAATTTGAAGAATGCTAAAATAATAAAATAGAAATTGAAGAAATGATAAATTCAGTTATTTGGTATTCAGGTTGTTTTTAATTTTGGTAGTTTTTAAACTAATAGTGTTTTTTTGGGGGGGTGGTGGTGGTTGATTTTTTATTTTATTTATTTTTTTTTTTGAGAGTAGGTTTATTTCTTTAAGAAAGATGTTTTTTTTTTTTAATAGACCTGCACTTAATTAGATTTGAAAAAAAAAAAAATACAAATAAACAAAAAAAATAGGTTTTACTTTTTAAATTTCAAGAATGCTAAAATAATATTAGAAACTGAAGAAGGAAATTACAGTGAAAGTAATTGAAACTTACCAAAAAGTAGCTTTTTGAAAAAAAGTCTTTTCATCCAATCTGTATACTATTTAATCTTCTGAAAGTCACCTGGCAATCCAAATTGTAAAAGTTAAAATAACCTAAAGACTTATATATATAAGAATGTGCACTGTCTTGGAGCCTTTAGTGGTTTTATTTGCACAAGGACCCCTCCACACTGATGTGAGGGCCCGTTAGATCTTACAACACTTTCAATAAACTGCAAAATTGTTTCTAAAATCAATGTTAAAAATACCCCCAAAAAAAACCTGAATCTCATCCATGCAACCATATGCATTTGTAATTGAATTAATCCCCCTTGTAAAGGTTGGAATGCCCACATTCCCTTCAGCTATGGGCTAAATAGCAAACATTGTGTTAAGAAAAAACTAAAAAAAAAAAAAAAAAAAAACTGTGTGTATACATTGATTGTTTTTAGCATTAAATGACCTATAAAGGTTGATATGCCGTAAGACACAAACAAAACCAAACAAATCATCCATGCAATTGTGAAAAAGGTTTCCGCATTGTTCTATTTGCAAAATATTCCACGTCACATCTCTCTTCTTCCAAATCCACATTGAACCATTTTCCGCTAACTCTATCAACTTCTTTAATCTACGGGGTCAACTACTACGCCGTTTTGTTCTAATCGAAACCAAAAATTTGTACATGGTTTAATTCAGTGATTTTCAAACTTTTTTTTTGCCAGCACCCCCTTCACTACAGTTAAAAAATGCCAATGCCCCTGCCTCTTCCAATGAATGCCATAACTACAATGCATATACGCAAATATATGGTGGAAGTATACAGGCAAGAACATTTATTTGCAGTGATTGGAAAATGCTTAATTAAATTGTCCTGTTTTCCAGCCTTTCTACCAACACCAATATCACATTTTACTGCAATTGCCCTAAATCCTCCTTCACAGTTTCAACACCCCCTCATCTGACTGCCTACTTTCCAGTGCCCCCCTAAAAGTTCATATTGCCCCTCAGAGGGCGGTTCAGCCCACTTTCAAAACCACAGGTTTAATCCCTTAAAATGTTTGTTCCCCCCACATCTGCTAGCCAACATTGCAACATTCCTCACAGCTATGAAAGAAAAAATATTTCTGAAGCATATAAAAAGGTTTATATATACATAAACAAATAAAAGCGTTTAATACCTGTATGCCTACTTTTGGCCCATCCTGGATAAAGAAGTGTATAAAAAGCATTAACTGTATATCTACTTTTGGTCCACCCTGGATAAAGAAGAGTATAAAAAGCATTAATAATTGTATACCTACTTTTGGTCCACCCTGTAGTTTGATTGTGAACAGAGAAATCGATTGGCTCAATCAGTAAATAAATATTCTTATTTAATTTTTTTTCTCTTGTTTGGAAATTGCTGTCTTTCTAAAAAAAAAGAAAGAAAATCAGAAAACTTGCAATTTAGTATCTAAATTTATTTTTCTTATTTTTATATGAAATTTTTTATTAAAAAATATTGAATATTTTTGCCTTCACTGCTTGTTTGTTTTTTTCATGCTTGAATGATTTGTGTGCTTGGCAGTTTTTTTCAGATTCTAATGTATCTCTCTCTTTCTCTCATATATTTACTTGGTTAAACACTAACAGAGTCAAACAGAGTTTAATCGTATATAACAGTCAATCTGTACAGAAGACTTACCTTGCATTTGGAGTTAGTGCTCAATATTAATGATAGTATGTGAGCAGATTGGTGCAAGTCTGGATCTGCATTTGTACTTCTCTGCTATATATATATATATGTGTGTGTGTGTGTGTGTGTGTATATATTGGAGCATTGGTAAAAGCTAGGGCTCTGAAATCGTAGTATGCGAGTTTAAATCCCAGTTAAAACCATTGCATTCACCTTTAGCAGCCTTAGGACTCGTTAACTCGGGAGAGCATCTCATTTAGGTAAAGGGTAACATCGAATGAAAAAAGCCTGGGTAAAAGCACGTAAAAATGGCCTCGTGCCAAAATTGGTTGGTGCTCACCAAGTAAATATAATATAATATATATATATACATACAATAACAATATTTTGAATTATATAGCCCCCCCCCACATCATTGTTTAGTTTTAAAATGCCTGGTACAGTCTTGTATGTATTCAGCTCCTTATAGATATCTTAAAACCCAAGTTTGGCACAAGGCCATTTTTACATGTTTTTACCCAGGCTTTTTACATTCGGTGTTCCCTTCACCTAGATGAGCTGCTCTCCCTAGTTAACGAGCACCATCTGCCCGAGGCTGCTAGAGTGAAAGTAATGGTTTTGACTGGGATTTGAACTCGCGTAATACGATACCAGAGTCTGAGCTTTTACCAAATATCTAGGCAGATTCTCATAATTCATAAATCTTAAATGTGTTTTAAAAATATTTTCTTTTGAGATTTTCCTTGTTTTCTAACAGGAATTTTAGTCTCGGGGTCTAGTGATATGTAAATGTTTGTGTGTGTTTAAGACTGATGTATTGTGGATACTTGATCGATAGCATTCAATGACTTTCTGTTTCTTATTTAGGCGGTTATCCAACCAAACTGACAGTTGCCAAATGCAATCAACCATCACACCAATCAATGTGAAACCTAAACACATCATGCTATCATTCATACCAAGTACTGTCTACTTATAAATATAGCAAATGCTTTAGCCACAGAACTTGCCATTCATGACTTCAAACAAAAAGTCTGGGGAGTGGGCACAATAAAGTATCGAGTCTAAGGTATGTGATAACTAAGGCTGTGCTAATATGCTTTTATTCTTGTCACAGACTTGACTATTTTGCAATTTTATAATTTCTTTTAATTCTTTACCTATTAATAGGGCTGTGATAATATGCTTTTATTGAAAATTATTCTTGTCACAGACTTGACTATTTTGCAATTTTACCATTTCTTTTAATTCTTTAGTTATTAGCAGGGCTGTGATAATATGCTTTTATTAAAGAATATTCTTGTCACAGCCCTAGGAACTAAGGATGTGACAAGCATATCTTTTTCTTCTCCAAATCTGGAGGAGGGCTTTAGAACCATTGGCAAACTCGTGTGCAGCCATGTCTTAGAGTTGGCCTTCTTCTGTAAATAAGCCACACTTTCCATATAAGCAATATGTAACATGTATAAATTTTCATATCCAATGAATAAGAAAATATTCTAAATAGCTATTGCTATTCTTGTTCACTTTTATTCTATTTCATTCATTATTAGTGCTTGATAATCATTTATCCATTATTTGTGCGAGTTATAATTATTTATTTGTGTACACATACTTTTTTTTTAAATAACAAAATATGGACTATTTAACCCATTGCTGGAAGGAAAGTGGAGATTTAATACCCTTCCCAAGAGTATTAGTCCAAATGTGCATGTAAACGGAACACCTGGTTTTCAAACTCTTGTATTAAAATTCTAAAGTCAGACTGCCTATCCACTGCCCCAAGTGGACTTGCTCTCATTATTTCTTTACTTAAACACTGAAGGAAATTAATGTAAAAGTAATTCAAACTTACCAAAAAAGGTATCTTTTGAAATTTCACCCTATTGGCATAGACTACTTCACTGTATCTATGATGGTCTTTGGGCAATCCAAATTGTAAAAGTAATTCAAACTTAACCAAAAAGGTATTTTTTGAAATTTCATCCTATTGGCATAGACTACTTCACTGTATCTATGATGGTCTTTGGGCAATCCAAATTGTAAAAGTTAACACGAACGTTAGGGTCATCAGAAAAGAATGTGCACCGTTTCGGGGCCTTCCTCTCTACGGTTTTAATTGCACACTGCCCCGCCCCCCTGCTCACTGATGTGAGGCTCCATTATATCTTACACACCTTTTTAATGATCAACAAAACTTATTTTAAAACCAACGGTTAAAAAAAAATCTTTCCATGATTTTGTGTGAATCTCCACGTGAACGCAAAGAATTTCGAATATTGTTCTATTGCAAAATATTCCACGTTGAGTCTGTCTTTTTTTTTCCAAATCCACATTGAACCATTTTCTATTTTCTGTTTGAAATCTGTTTTCTTTTTTTTTTTCTTTATCTATTTTTATCCATTGTCTGTCAAAAAAGCACCTCAAACTTTATTTCTTGCTTTGATTGGTTCAAACTGAAATTGTATAAATTCTTCTTATTAATATTGTTATTTTATTTTTCATTTTCTTCTTCTTATTATTATTTTTACTATTACTATTTTATTATTATTATTGCTATTACTATTTTATTATTATTATTATTACTATTACTATTTTATTATTTTTACTATTTTATTATTATTAGTTAATATTGTCGTTATTTTATTTTACATCTTATTATTATTAAGATTTATTTATTTATTTATTATATATTATTTTTTGGCTGTAGCCCATCATATTTTTTTTTCTTCAAATTAGGTGAGTGGGGGAAATGACCTTAGAGCTTGGCCTTCATGAATGTTCTTTATCTGTCCTCTGTATTTAGTAGTATTATACTAATCTATTAGACTTTGTCTAGGATTTATTTATCTTTTCACATCTCTTTCTTTCTTTCTCTCATTCTCTCTTGCACATTTATATATTTATTATGTGTGTGTGTGTCTGTATACAAAAAATATTTTTCTAATATCTATTTTTGTTACACCCTGGTGGAATTTGAATATATATATATATATATATATATATATATTATATTATATTATATTACATTTACTTGGTCGAGCACCAAGCCAAGTTAGGCACAAGGCCATTTTTACGTGCTCTATATACCTGGGCCTTTTTTTAATTCAGTGTTACCCTTCACCTAGATGAGTTGCCCTCCCGAGTTAACGAGCCTGAGGCTGCCTAAGTGAAAGTAATGCTTTTGACTGGGGTTTGAACTCGCGTAATATGATTCCAGATCACAAGCTTTTACCAATGCTCCACCGTCGCTGCCCAAGGAGGGTTAGAATAGGGCTAACAACCCAATTCTGTAAAAAAAAAAATAATTACAGAAATCGCAATGATGGCAGATTTTGTCGTTGTAACCCTATGTTCCCTAGCGGGGGGGGGGGAACCAAAAAAAAACAAAAACCTAAATTATAATGCCTCATCCCCCCCCCAAAAAAAATGACCTATTTTGACTTGTATAGTACAAATATGCATCAACTGGTGTCTCTCTGTTCAGTTTTGTTGACAGAAATAAACCCAACAAGGTGAATATTTAGTCATGCATTTGTAAAAAAAAAAAAAAAAAAAAAATCTATAACCTACTTTGTGATATTTTATTTACTTGGTGAGCACCAACTCAAGTTTGGCACAAGGCCATTTTTACATACTCTTACCCGGGCTTTTAACATTTGGTGTTACCCTTCATCTAAAACATTTTTAAGATTTGTGAATTATGACATTCTGCCTATATAAGTTATGGTTTGCTTGAAGTATATGATATAAGAAGTATGATAAAATATGATATATGAAAATATAATGGAAAGTGCGAATTATGTGTTTAGATATACAATGAGTAAATTTTCAGGTGTCTATAAGGACCTGAATACATACAAATATTGTTGTTGTATGTGCATATTATATTTACTTGGTGAGCACCAACCCAAGTTTGGCATAAGGCTATTTTTTTACTTGGTCTTACTCGGGCTTCTTACATTTAGTGTTTCCCTTCACCTAGATGAGCTGCTCTCCCGAGTTAACTAGCCTCATCTGCCTGAAGCAGCTAGAGGTGAATGCAATGGTTTTGACTGGAATTTGAACTCGCATACTACGATTAAATATAATATATTTAACTGGTGAGCACCAACCCAAATTTGGCACAAGGTCATATTTTTACTTGCTCTTACTCGAGCTTTTTACATTTGGTGTTACCCTTCACCTAGATCAGCTGCTCTCCAAAGTTAATGAGCCTCATCTGCCCGAGGCAGCTAGAGGTGAATGCAATGGTTTTCACTGGGATTTGAACTCACATACTACGATTCTAGAGCCCAAGTTTTTAATAATGATCCAACTTTGCTACCCACTTTGTGATTTAATGAAAGGAGAAATGAGAAAGTATGACTTTTACTAACAGGATTTGTGAAACTAGTTAGATAATAGTCTTGCATTGAGGAATAGATTATCCAGGAGGGTTGCTTGAAAAGTTCTTAGATTGACCTAGATACTCTCATGGCTAAAAAGACCCCCCCCCCAAAAAAAAAAAAAAGAAGCAGTAGCAAATAGAAATTATTTTTAATGTTTTATTTAATGATCATGTACTTTATTCCTTACTAGAAATTTAGCCCGGCTTCGCTCGGCCGCCCGTTTTTCGATTTCAAAGGGCCAAATTTTCGGCC
>JAUZSX010336069.1:0-10779 GCA_034780655.1 Idiosepius hallami
CTCTCTCTCTCTCTCTCTCTCTCTCTCTCTCTCTCTCTCTCTCTCTCTCTCTCTCTCTCTCTCTCTTTCTCTCTCTTGTTACCCCTGCCCCCAAATTTGTGTTGCCCGTGAGGTGTGTGATGGTCTTTACCTTCTGCCCAGCCCCCTCCTTTTTTTGCATGTTGGTTTTCAACACCCCCCAATCCTTGGCCCGGATCTTTTTTTTTTTCCATGCAACTGTACAATCCTTGTCTTGCAGTTTCTAATTATCATTTTAGTGTTTTTCTGTCTTTTTAGCATTTCTATTTCTACTTTAAGAAATCATTTCTAATTATTCGATGAAGATTTTAGTGAATTTCTTTTAAGCATAAATATCTACACAGACGGGTATATTATTTGTCATTATTATCATAAGTTTCTAATAATAATAATAAGTTTCTATTATTATTATTATAAATATTGAAGCTTTCGATAAAATTTATGAATTTAAAAATGCTTATTGTTTGGACACTAGAAGTTTCCAGCCATAGTTACTTTTCTGTTATTGTATAAATAATATATATATAATTTAAAGGAGTGATGACGCTTACACAATTATCATTCCATATGAAAAATAATTTAGCTGGAGGAAGCTTCAATATTGCTATGCAAATTTTCTGAACGCCCAACTGTTGAAAAATCCATTAATTATTAAACTGTCACAACTTTTCATTTTTTTTAAAGAATATCCATGTCACTTTATCTAGTTTTAAAATTGGTTAAATCTTATTTTGATTTTATATGAGGAACAGTTTTAAGTATTTTTCAAATAACATTTTTAATTGATCAAAAATCCTCTTCTAGTTCTAAAATAAGAAAAACAAGATACAAATGTTCTGCTTTGATACCAATAAAATGTTGAAGATTGCTCCATCCAAACTGAATGTGTGTTCCACATAAAAGCTGTTCAATTTAAGTGTTTAATATTTAAAATCTACAAAAAGCTTGCCACTATATTAACTTTTTTGACAGTCTTTCAAAATGAAACACTGATTTAACAAATAATTTAACCAAAGAAAATAACAATTACGAAGACTGAATGTTTTCCTAATAATTTAAAACTATTTGAAACTAAAATTAATCTAAAATACTTAAACATCAGAAAAATCAAAATAGGATTAGAATAAAAAATAGTTTGAAATACTTTAAATTTATTAACAATTTCTGTTTGTAATGATTATATTCTTTTGATTTACTTTTTTTAATTGAAAAAGACTTTTATTTTATGGAAATAAATCAGGTTTTGGAAAATATCAATAAAAATTTTGATAATTTTTTTTTCTCTTACTCTTTGTATTGTAAATATTTAGATTGGTCAGACAAAAGATTTAATGGGCCAATTGACCCACAAGTGTGATCAGTACACAGAGGAAGTCAGCAGTCTTCGGCAAGAACTTGGCAGTATGCTGGAGGACTACCGTTATCTCAGGGACAAAAGTAAATTGGTATGTACTAAACACTTTATATGGACTTTATTAAACTATAAAATTCATTGTTTTGGATTGAAAGAAGGAATTAATGTTCTATATTGTTTAGTGAAACTTGGAATTGTTTATGGTAAGAAATGACCAGCCAAAATATGAAGTGTTTTTAGTCAAAACTTATGTAAAATAATTGAATTCCCAATTGAAATAACTTTTATATTGCAATTGTACATAGCTTAAAAATTAAAATAATTTAAATTATCAATTATCATATAGTAAGATATAAATTGTTAAAATGTTAAATAATTTTCACTTTAATAATCAGTTAACAGATTTTATTTTATTAGTTATTCGATAAATAACTAAAACCAATATTGCAATTGTCAAGTCAGTTTTGAAATGTCCATTCAAAACACTGAAGCAAGAGATTATTGTGCAATGAAAATTCAAGTGTAATTTACTATAATTTGCATCAAATTCTTTTTGATGTTAGAATTTGAAAGAAATCCAGCCAGTAATTTGGAACATTTGTTGTAGACTTTAATCTATGTTTATGCTTTGATTAAGTTATGCAAAAAGTCTCTTTTAGGCCCAATAGTAAGTTTTGAGGACATCATTTAGGTCCGTGGAGGAATCTATGTTAGCACATATTTCTTTAGATCTTTTCTTTTTGTATCCTGTTGGTAAAACCTAATTGCTGAAGTGAACTTTGATAAAAACCCATTTTTATTGAGTTTGTCAAGCTGTAAGCACAGCATTTGACCTATTTTAATGAAGTAAAATCTACATTCATTTTCTTTTAGAAAAGTTGTACATTTTTACTTTTTTGTTTAGTTTTGATTTTATTCTTACCAAATATAAAAAAAAAATATAAAAAAATGGCCTACAGAAATTAAAGCAATTTACCACCTGAAATGATATAAGAAAACAAAGTCTAAGCCTAAAAGGAAAGGATGAAATGTCTTTAAACAACAAATTTCATTTTATTACACCAGCCTAAACAACTAGCTTAAAAGGTTGATATGCTGTCAAACTAATCTAAACCTCTTGGAAATCTAATTTTTAATTATTTCTGCAAACTTTTTACATCTGCATCAGGTAATTATTTTCAAATCATCAAAACCTTAAAAGAAGAAACAAAAATCATTCCATTGTAGCAACACCAAAATAATAAAAAAACTTAGACTGGAAATTTACTTTTTAAAATAGAAAAAATGTTTAAAAATCATTAGAAAAAGTAATGAACTGACCTTGGCATCAACCAAAGAAATCAAAATTGCTTTTAAGTAATTGATTACATTTGGATTACATTTTAAATAATTATATCCATTAATTGATATATCCTAACCATTTATACTTCTACTATACAGAGAGGAATTAAAATAGGATATATAATTTTTAAAAGTCCATAAATAAATTCTAGGCATTTTGAAATAAATTTGGACACTACAGATTTCAATAGTTTTAAGTAATTAATTCAAAATGTTAAAAAAAAAAATTAAAGCAACACAAAAAATAATCTGAACTTTCCACATGTGTTTTTATTTGATACTTTATTTACCAAATTGGATTGTGTGGGAAGATAGAAAATCAGTGTCATCAAGACAAGACTTGAATTTATAAATAAATTCTCACTGGCAAGTAACTTATACACAAATATTTTGTCCTGCACTAAAGTTTTTTTTTAAAACAAAAGCCTGTTATATATGTATATGAATAATCAGATAATTTCCTCCCTAAGTGTAATATGGGCTAAGAGTAATTATATTGTTTTTTGTTTTTTTCCACTTTATTTCTTCAACATACTTTTTTAATATGCAACATACTGCTTTTATCTTGTCAAACATTCATAGACTCTTAACAATCTGTTTTGTTTAATTAAATGCAATTCATTTTCACATTTATTAAAAGCCATTCTCCTGATTTCAGTATCTTTTGTCCACACAAAAAAGCTTGACCAAATGCCAAAACTGTTAGATCTTAACTTGACCATTATGAATTTCTTTACACTGATTGCTACTTGCAAAAATGATAAGACTTTCATCTTTTTTAAGTTTATGTCTGTCTTTTTGCTAAACACTTAAGAAAGCACTTAGGTGTCTGAGCAGGATGGTGAGCAAAGCTGATAAAAAATATGAATACTTTCTATTGTAACATGGCAAAGTACGATGACATAAACATAAAGATATCCCCACATTAATACCTTTACACTTCTAATAAGTGATTAAATGCTCTGAACTAAACAACTACTTAGAAGATACAAATTGGAAATATCAACACAAAAGAATTACATTTATTTTTTTAAGATAGGCAACACATAAACAACAATGCCTACATATTAACTACATTTAAAATATAGTGGTATCTAATACCTTTACCCAGTTATGATTGCTGTTACTACTGCTGTCATGTTTACAAATAGTAGAGCCATCAACTTAAGGGAAGCCCCTAACTCTTGGGTTCATAGTGCAAGTTAACATTTATTTCGATTCAGCCAAAATCCTCATAGACAAAATTTTGTAATCCTAAAATGACTTATAAGTAACCAAAACAGAGGTTGGCAATGAAACAATCAATAGTTTTTATAACATAAACATTATTCACTTATTGTAGAGGTAAGTAAACTACCATGAGTAATGAAATACTGTGACAAAATATTACCCCAATTCACAATAACATGAAAAGAATTAGGACATATCTATTAATGTGCATAGATACAGTATATAGCACAAGTGTTATATAAAAAAAATCAAACAAAAATAAATTTTATGATTTTTTATTTTTGAGATGAGGCTTCATAATTTAGGAATCAATCTTATTATTTAGACTTTTTTCCTCGTCTTGGTAGGTTTTTTTTATGATGTTTTTCTCCACTAGGTTTTGGCCTAGTCGACATCAGGCCGTCTTCAAGCAAAACTAAATTTGTTTTATAAAACGTTTTTTTGTTTTCAGCTGTCGTTCATCTCCAGCATCCCTTTATTGATTCTGCTGTTTGCAGTCCTTTTGGCCTTGTATCCAACCTTAGAAGGAATCACTGCCACTTCTGCTTCAGAAGTGAGCTGGGCTGATCGAGCAGGAGAAACGCCAACTACAGATCATCCAAACTCCTGAAGAGAGAATGAGTGAGAGAGAGAGAGAGACATCATCAACAAAGAAGCCAAAAGTAGAAAATAAAATTAAATCAAAAAAGATAAATATTTAAAAAGAAAAAATTAAATTCTTCTTTGATTGAGAATGACTAAAACCGTCATAAAACGTCAAAAATTTGTAAAAGAAATGAATAAATAAAAAACAAAAAAAAAACACATTTGTTTAAAAGAAAAAAAAAAAGAAAAACAAAAGTGGCTTATTTTCCAGAGTTCTTGGCACCATTATTTTTATTTTTTTGGTTAGCATCATGACTGCAAAAGTGTCATCTTTGAAATGGCCTTATTGGAATTGCAAATGTTTCTTATTTTTCTCATCCAATAATAAAATGGTGCCCAGTTTACTTTTAGCCAAACAGTGTGTGTGTGTGTGATATTCTCATTTTCTTTCTCTCTATCTCTTCAACTGGCTAGCTTTTGAGGTCCTCAATCAGTCCCTACTAACTCTCTCTCTCTCTCTCTCTCTCTCTCACATACATATAAAGCATTCCTTTCATTTGGAAAATACCATGAGAGATAAAATAGCAATCAAATGGCATACATATATATTTATATATATATATATATATATTAGTTCCACAAAGTTCAATTGCTGAATCAGAATTTTCCTCTGGTTCTGTCTCTCCTCTTCTCTCTTCTGTGAAAATAACAAAAACAGATTCCTTCAAACTTTTTTTTTTCTTTCCTTTTTAAATTCGACTTTGCTTCTTTTCCTCTTCTTCTCTGTTTGAAATGAGTGCTGCTGCTGCTGCTGCTGCTGCTGCTCAGCCTGTTTAATAGAAATCTTTTCACCTGGACATTCATTGCCAATCTTAAATTCTTCTTGCTCTGGCAACCATTTATTTGTTGTACTGCTGTGAATTAGACTGGCTGAATGACAGGCAACAGTGATTTTCTATTTCCCTCTGTGGATATAGAAGTAAAGGGTGGTGCACTTAAGAATATGACCCAACCAAAACTGGTCTTTTTTTTCCTCTCCCTCTCTTTGTATTCTTTTCTTTCTTTTTATAATTTTCTTTTTTTCTTTCTTGTATTTTTGTTGTTTTTTCTTTTAATTATTTGTTGTTCTTGGACCAATTTTATAAATGTTAATTATTCAATTATTTTAATCCTAGCCTTTTTGATTATTTTGTGCGTGGTTGCCATTAGTGGTGCAGCTATTAAATTAAATTGCAGTGGTCATGTTTTTACAGGTAAAAATCAACCAGTTTTTATCATGGAAAGAAATAAAAAAAACATCACATCTTTGGATCTGCAAGTTTATTTTAATTTTGATTTATCGAATAGGATTTTTACTTGATTTTTTAAGCACAAAATAAAAAAACCCAAGATTAGATAATTTTATAAATAAGGAATTGATCTTTTCCCCCCTTTTTTTTTTTCAATTTATCAGCTTATTTTATAAACGTCATTAATGTTTCTTTTAATTTTTATATTTAAAAAATGACAATGAAAAATATTCACAAAGATAAAACTTTAGTAAATCCTTTTTCTGGGTTGAAAATCTCAAAGAAAAAACTGAAAATCAAATTAAACGATCTTAACATTTAGAAACTTAGAGGCAATAGTTTTGTCTTGAAATATTAATTAAAAAAAAAACAAGGAAAAATTTTGTTGTTTTTTAAATTTTCATAATGAATAAATAAATATTTTTTAATATAAATTGAAATAAAGAATCATTTCATTAATTTCTTAAAATTTATTTTGTAATGGTTTACATATTGGCAAACTATTCCTAACTCTGTGTCCTATTACAAGGATTACATGAAATAAATGGTTATTAAAATATTAAATAGGTTTAAACTTGTATGTAACTTCTTTAACATTATTAGTCTTCTAATGTTTAAAAAGTGTTAAGTGATATCTTCTTAGTTCATTAAGAATACCGTTTGATAAATATTAGATTTGAAAATAATCTAATATTATTTAAACAATATTAGATTGAAAAATAATTTTAAAAATCTTTCATTTTGAACAAATGAGAAATAAACTGAAGCTTAAAAATTATTTAAAACATAATTTTGAAGTGGATAAAGTAAAGACATAGTAATAATGATAATGATGATGACATTAAGCACCTTCATGTTTAGTTTAAATATTATACTTTCGATATATTCTGTATTTCACCTTCTTGCTGGACTTCTTTATGGTTGCTTACTTGAAGTAAAGGCTAAGAAACCAAACGTAACATTCAAGCCTTATTATTTATTTCTTTTTAACTTTATGTCAATCATTAACTAGAGTCTCATCTCCTAGTTTGTTTGACTAGTTAAATAGCAATTTTCTTTTTTCCTTTCTGGGGTCTATATCTGAGTCAAGAGTGGGCTGGCTGACCCACTAACTGTTGAGACAGCTTGACTGACTGGCTGACAAGCAAGCTAGCAAAATTTCATTGTTGTTTTATATGGGATTGTTGTACTGGACAACCATTTCTACCTTTTCTTGTTTCTTCTTACAAGAAAAACTTTGACAATGGCTGACAGTAGGCTTAGTTTTCTTTTCTTTTTTCTTCTCTCTCTCTCTCTCTCTCTCTCTGTCTTTTTCTCCCCAAATGCTATACTACTACTGAATCAAATTCATATATAAGATCAAAATTAATTATGGATATTTGATTCTCATTAAAAAACAAATTCTTTATTTTGATCTTTTTTTTTTAAAGAAATGTCCTCTTTATATCCAAAACATAACATTTAGAATCAAGTTAGATTTTATAAATGATTATAAAGTCTACAAAATTATTTCAACTAAAAAATAGTGAAAATACTATTCTTCAGTCAATATTTCTTAAAAAAAAATAGCATATTCTAAATATTGTGTAACAAATACTACATCTGGTCATTTTTAAAAATGGTTGCTTTTAAAGTGTCCTTCATTTTAAAAGGGATGTTGGTAGGTTTTAAGAGAGAGAGATTTTCAGTGTTTATTACTTCATTTTTTTTATCTCTACTAAATTTAAAATCAAAAATTATATCTCTTTCTCTTAAGATGTTACTCAGTGCAAAACCATTGTCTAAAATTTACAAAGGTTAAGAGAATTTAACCCTAAGTGCAGTATCAACTGTCAAACAACTGCCATCACTGAGTCCATTTGTAAGGTTAGATTTTTTGGCAACAATCCACACCCAGAATTATTATTATTAGAATGGTTATAAACTGTTAAAACTTTTGATAATCCCAAGACAAATATTTCTAAGTAAATAATTGAAAATCATTATAAATGACTTCATTAAAGAAGGCAGTTTTTTAAAAAAATTTAAATTTAGTAGATTTAAAAATTTGATCTGCTATGAAACAAATACAAAAACCCTTTTTTATACAATGATCCACAGGAATTGATATCCCCTTAAGAATATCAAGTTATTATCATTGTTAATGAATAGTCACCAAGAATGAATCCCTCAATTTTTAAACTATCACTATAATAAGTATTAATTTGATTCATAAAATTTGATATCTATTAAAAAATATTTAAAAAAATTATCAAATTTTAATTTAGGAATGAATCCATGAAGTTGATTTAAGTTTTTTTATAATTACTCCTTTGGACCCTAACTTATCAAAATACCAAGTAGTCACTCAGAGACATTATATTAGGGGAACATTAGGAGTAAAATGTTGGTGGATCTTCTTTTGCCTTATGTCTTCAGGGCCAATATATTGGCCTATTAGAATCTAAAGGGTTAATAATTTTATTCACTTCTTGATTTTTATTCACTTTTATGAAAAAGCATGTTTGTTAGATTAATATTTTCAACAATACTGAGTTAACTTTTAATAACTAATACAATATCAGCTTGTTTGTTATTGGTTGTATTTTTACTAACTGAAATATTCATTTCTATTTTTACTCATCTAGCTTGTTTGGTTAAAACTAGAATCATAACAGAAGACTGATTGTCCTTTTGAGAATTCTTTTATAGCAAGGCCTTTTTTAGTGACTTCAGTTAAGCACTTCATCTGTTGAATGTCAGAAAGAGGTTTTGCTTATGAATAACTGAGGTCATTATACTTCACCATTTAACATAGTGTACACACTTTCTCTCTCTCTCTCTCTCTTTTACTCCTTCTCTCTCACTCGATCTCTTTTTTTACTCCATCTCTCTCTCTCTCTATCCCTCTCCCTCTCTCTCCCCCCTGTGTGGTGTTAGTTATTCTGAACCTAACAACTTACAAGTGATTCTATGAATCTTTATATTTATTTGGTGCCATTTTAATATTTTTTTCAATCTAAAAATTCAGTTCATTTGACTTGAATAGATGTAAGATCATAAAATAAGACTAAATAGCATTTATTTTGTTTTAATATATTTATTAATACCAAAATGAAAATCAGTTTTATTTTTTGAAAAACCAGAATTGACCATTAAAATAAATTTTTTTTTTTTATTCAAGGCAAAAGAAAATTTAAAAAATAATCCTTGGGTAAAATGAAAGCAAGTATCATTTTTAGTTTATTTTTTTCTTTAAGGTTTTTTTAATTGAATTTATTTTGATAAAATCTCTTTTTCTAAGTCAATAAGCAACAATGTCTGTTTAGAAAGAGAAGAAAAGTTGGGAAAAATGCCAAACAGCTTCTGACCCTTAGGCTGAGTTGTCCAGCAATACAGTTTTCGTAAGATTCAAGAAGGTGTTAGGGTGCTTTTATACATGTTATTTATATATATATATATATTTATATGTGTTTATATGCACCTTTTGTTATCATCCTCATCATCTTCATCTTATATAAACATAATTTATGCATGAAAGTTTCATTTCTCGTGTTTTTTTTTGTTTTTTATTTATCAAAGCTTGACATTAACTTTTTTTTTGTTCATTTTTTTTTTTAAGTGAATTTATTTATTTGCTTTGTTTATTTAAAACTTAGAACTTTTTTTGTTTATTCACCACACACAGTTTTTGAAAGAAAATTTTCTTTTATTTGAATTAATTTTTTTTTGTTGATAATATGCATGATAGATAAGTAACAAGGATCAGGAATGTATTTACCCTATAAATAAATTTTTTTTTTCTCATTTGCTGTAAGTATATAAACTGACTCACATGTAATATTTGATTGTTATTGAAATTGTTCATGACTGTATAAAAACAAAAAAATGTTTGTAATGGGTTAAATATGGAGGTGTGGAATAGGATTATGTATTATAACATTGTATATATCTAATTGATAACTATGACAACACTTTGTATGTGTGTGTGTGTGTGTGTATGTGTGCATATATACCTGTGTGTGTAACTATATATACTTGTGCGTATGTGTGTGTACATATATATATATATATATACCTCCTTGTGTATGTATATATATTTATATACATCTCTCTGTGTGTATATATATATATATGTATATATATATATATATATATATACTTCCATGTGCGTATGTATATTTTATATATATATATATACCTTTGTGTGTGTGTATATGTATATATTTATGTACCACTGCGTGTGTGTGTGTATATGTGTGTATATGTATATATTTATGTACCACTGCGTGTATATGTGTATATATATATATATATATTTATGTACCACTGTGTGTGTATATGTGTATATATATATATTTATGTACCACTGCGTGTGTGTGTATATGTATGTATTTATATAAATATATTTATTCATGTACCACTGTGTGTGATTCATAAATATATATATATATGTATGTGTGTAGGTGGCTTGTTTCTATGTTATCCTTTGCTCTCTTGAAAAAAAAAAAAAAAATGTGCTGAATTGATCTGTTTTGATTCATTGATTCTATATTCATAAAAAAAAAAGATTTCCTGGAATTCATAAGCAAAGAAAATAAAGAGAAATGTTGTTGTAGTAAATATAAAACACTTCATCATTTATTCTTGGTTTAAAGCCAACTTCACTTTTTTTTTCCTTCTTTATTCTCTGCTCTTTTTTGATTTCCTTTCAATAAAGAATGTCAGTGTGGAACAATGATTACTAATATTGCAATTGAATTGTTTCTATTGATTGGACTCTTTATTCATCTCTACCTGCTTGTTCAATCTACGCATCATTTTGATGATTTTGAAAGAATAATACCATTAAAGATGATAGAATACATCCCTTTTTTTCTACTCTACCCCCCCATATATATATATTCACACACATATATATATATATATATATATATATATATATTAATCTGTAGAGTGAGATTGCTTATATTTATAATTTGA
>JAUZSX010336080.1:0-10779 GCA_034780655.1 Idiosepius hallami
TATAATGTTGAAGTTGTACCTTTGATGTTTTCTTTCTTTGAATCGGATGTACAAGACATCTTTGTTCTTTGTTGTCGATATTTTATATAATCCACTCCTGACACATTCGACACTTCTGATCTCACTTTCACTCTCTTACTTCCTCTCTCTCTCTTTCTCTTCCCCTCTCTCTTTCACCGTCGTAAAGAAAGACTCGAAAGAGTCTTCTCACCAGAACAGTTGTTCATCAAAACAACTTTGAAAGTCAATGGCGTGATTCTTGTTATAAATCAAAACTTTTATTCAGAATCAAAATTAAAAAAAAAATCATCTGCGCAGTCATTGTTATAATTCTAGTAACAAAATTGGGCATTGAAAAGGAAATATGACGGAATATACGGCAAATGAGCAGTTGTTAAAAAATCAAACAATAACTGGAGGACAAAAATATTTAGAATAAGATATTAAATTTTAGTTCTTTCTTTGTTTTATGATGTATCGTATTCATTGAAATACTCTATTTTTACTAGAAAAAATTAATTATGAAATTTTAACTATTTTATTATTTTATATTTTGATTCAAATGTGATTGAATTATCTATGCATTAATAATATATATATATACATAATATATATATATAAACAAATGAACCATAATAATTACAACTAGAAATCAACATCAATAAATAATTTGGTTATTTGCATATGCATAGATCTATTACATTCTTTCAGAAACCATCAGTAAGTTTCGTCCAAATTTTAACCCAAGACGTCCATGATCGTAGACAAACGTTTCAGATAACTCAGCTAAGAGAATATACATATTTACAGATGTTAAATTTCAATAGTCAAGGATGAATAGAACATCCTTGACTACTGAAAATGAACATAGCCAAATGGTCAAAGACGTTTGTCTATAAATATGAAAGTCTTCAGTTCTAATTTGGACGTGTTGCATTGATGATTTAGGGAAGAATGAATTAAATCTATAAGCAAATATCTAAATTATTTATTGATATTGATTTCTAATTGTAATTAATTCGTTTCATTTTTTATAAAAAATACCGTCGGAAATTTAATTCCATTAGTAATATTTATAAATAAATACAAATTTTTGTTTAAATATTCTTTTGAGGATCGAGCTGAAGTAAATTGATTTATTACAATTCATTACGATTGATTCAGCAAAACATCGTAACATCGAATAACCTCAATTTCAATCTTATTGAAGCTTATTAGGATTTGAAAAAGAAAAACCACGGAAACATTAAATGACACTGATGAGTTCCAGAAAGAAAGACAAATAATCAAGGCCTGGTCTATTTATGCTTTTAATATAATATATTTCAATTTCTGTTTTATATGTAGATTTTCAGAGATAAACGATGTTGAAAATCAATTTCATTTCTTGCAGCCACATGTCTGATACTATTTTAGGATTATTCTTTTGCTTCATTGAACTTTTCATTTTCTTTTTTAACGTTTCTTTATATGTCATAAAAACATGCTAAAATATCTTCATAACTAGTTTCGGCAATAGCCTATATCCAACCCTTGGATGCCGATATGTATTAATACACACACATACATCTTGCCTCTCAGCACCAAAGGGTGCGCATATAGAACAATTTCCCAGTTTCAAAACTATTCAATTTTCAAAAAAAAATTATCAATATAACCTAAAGCTTTGAAAAGTGCTAACTACCAAATATCGAACTTGGCTTTAAAATAACTGCACGGAAAATTCTAGCAGAATTTGGCTGCCAAGGAAATAAATAATTGCGTTCCATGATTTATTTGAAGATTTCTGTGTTAATTACATTCTTTCTGTCAAACGACACCAATTTTCTTTGATCGCATAGAAGAAATATTTGCTTTTAGCGCCATAAGTAAATTTTCTCTTTAATATTAATGTTGATTGGCGCATAGATATATAGGAATCAAATTGGTGAGTCTTGTTGATATGTGTGTAATTATGAAAGTTTTATATGAAATTGTCCTCTGAAACGTTTATGTGTATCCCAGTTATAAACATTTGCCAAATATTTCTAATAATACCCAATGCCTTAGATATATTTTAAAAACTCTATGAATCTGTAATTTGACACTAGGATATGATTTTATCTTATAAGAAAAACAAAACTGAAAAACAAGCAAAAAAGGAAACAATTAAAAATAAACTCGTGAATATATTTGGGAAAAATTTGCTAATTGTTTTTAATGAATAAACTTATCAAATGTATGCGATTAAAATAATTCAAAATGTTTTACAAAATAAAAAAAGAAATATATAGTGTGAATATTTGTATTATAATGTGTTGGTGTTGTATAAAATGTTATTACGATTAATATATAATATATAGGAATATAATGGTATAACAATATATACAATAAATACGAATACCAAATACAAGATTTTTTTATATGACACGAAAGATATTTGTGAATGTTTATAATTTTTCTAAATTTCAAAAATCTACGTAAAATAATTTAAAAATTAATATTTTAAAAAGATTTAGTTTTGGTTTAGTTAAGAATGAAAACGGTTTTACTTCAACCAAAAGATTTTTAATCTTAAAGCAAATTCGAGTTGTCTGTCGTTTATCATGGTTGCACAGCTGAAGAAAATCAGTTTGAGTCGTCTATTTCCGTGCAGACAGTTCGATACACACAATAGCTTCTTAATTATACTGAATAACAAACATAATTCTTTTCAACAAATTCTTATTATTTCTACATTTTTTAAAAACATTACCGATATGAAATAAAAATAAATGAGTTGTAGATTTAATAAAAATTCATTTGCATTAAATCATAAAATACGTTTTAGATATTCTATAGCTATCTTTTATCTTACTAATAAACTCATCTAAAAAATTTAAACTTAATTATGAAAAGATGTAAAAATCATGCTATATAAATTTTAAAGAAACGTATTGACCTTATTTTAATCTTTAATACTAATATATTAATATTCAGCAGTTGCAATGTTATAATTGAAAACATTTACTATTATTACTTTACTATTTTAATTCTATGTACAAATTATGAATAACAAATAACATTGCTTATCAAGAAAAAAATGAAAATTATTTATTAAAAAAATCTGTCAATAGTCAATACCAGTCAATACAACCTACAAGTCTCAAATAAAAGGATTTACAAAAAATAATGGATGAAAACCCTATAGCAATTTATGTAAAATAAATTATATAAATTCTTTCGCACCAAGCAAAAGTAACTCGATTTTAGGCATACTAAAAATGACTAAAAATCAAGAAATTATACAAACCTTGAAAAACTTTCAAAGATTATTACAACAGGTTGTATATATTCTTATCTCTAAATCCAAAATCTTTGTATGATGGCCATCACTAAATAGATGAAAAGTTATAGGATGGTTCTTTCCAAAATACGGACGCAATAAAAAACAGAAGTCAAACCTCAAAAGACCCTCATGCTACAAACGTTTTTCAGTTCAATAAATAATCAGAACCTTTTTGCGTTGCTTTTGATTTAATCGATAAACTTTTGTGGGTACTTCGATGACTGCAACCATTTTATAAATATTGATAATGCTGCAAACAACATATATAATATATTATCCTGTCAGAATAAAGAACTGAATAAAAGTAGTTAAACTAGATTTGGGAACACTTTGGAGAGAGATGTACTTACTGGCTATTAACATGTGCACTCTACGCATTTTGTATATATACATATATGTGTGTGCGTATAAGAGCGTGTGTTGGTGTGTAGTTAGGTTTGTGTATATGATAAGATATTCATATATTACACATTTGTGAACATATATTTCTTGTCTATGTGTTTTATGAGGCTCTATCAATAAAGATATCTATCTTATGTGCAGGCAGGCATTGTTCAGTAGAAAATAAATCAAGCAAAACATTCTATATATAAGCTAACATTAATCCTTTGTTTGTCCAAGAATCAATAATAGAAATAATAAAGATTCTAAAATAAGGAAGAAAGCCTGAAGTCATTTGATGAATTTTACTCGACATCGAATATTAAATCGACATAATAATAATACAGCATCTGAAATATTTACTATTTCCTTTCTTGACATATATTTATCTAAACTCTCACAAAATGCCCAACACTTATAAATATATGATAAAAAATTCATTTTAAATAATCTTAGTTATGTTTATAAGTTTCTTGATAATTTTCTACTTTTTATATTACATCCTAGATGTAATGTAAAATTTCATCTCTAGCGTGAGATTCAATGATGATAGAGAACACAAATTTGATTCCCCCCCTCAAGAAAAACAGTAATTGATTATTAGGGACATCAGTTCACGAATTTAGGAAGAATTGAAATTTATCTAATTGATTAAATTCTTCTTCGTCTCAGCCAGAGATGGTTAATTCTTTTAGGAAAAGATTCCATATAAAAATGATTTCAAACTAGTTATACCCCTTTCAAAAAGTATTTTTACCCAACATTAACCATTTTCCGCAAATGAGTAAACGCAGATGATCCGACACATATATCTACCCATAAACAATTCTCCCAAATGCTCTCTAACCATTTTTCATCAGTCCATTTTTAACGAATATTATTAATTAAAATATCTTCAAAATATCTGGGAAGATACATCTTTTTCTTAAACGAAAACAAAGTTTTAAAATACAAATTTGAATTTGTTATCGCATCATTTTATTTTTGCATGCTGCCCTTGACAAGGGAATGAAATTTTGATGATAGATAATAATAATAAAAAGAGTGTTTTCTTTAGAAACAAAAAAATATATAAATTGTTACAAATGATTTTTGTTCCAAACTATTTTCCTATTTTTAAATTTATTAGTTCAGAAGAAAAACAAAAGCTGTTGAAATTATTTCTTCAGACATTTGGATCCTCTTAAAAGCCTCAGGATTGAATTAAAGTTGTCAGTTTCAATTCATTTCATTTTCATTATGTTCTCATACTGATTTGTTAATGGGAAATCTTTCTTACATCTTGGCTAAAAATATGTATTTCTGTTCTTTTAAAAAAAATCTATGAAATGATGCAATAAATCAAACATGGCTTGAAAATCGGGTTTTTGATTATTATTATCTTAAATGATAGTCATTATAATATCATTATTAACAATATTATGAATAATAATAATAGATCAAGAAAATGAATTCCACAAAATCCTTTGAGACTTCAATATCCAAACAGACAGGTCAATACAAGTAAGAAGACCGGACTTGGTAATCATCGACACACAGAAAAAACAAAAACAAAACAAAAAAAAAAGGCAAAATTTTAGAGTTTGCTGTACCAGCAGACTACGGGGTAGAAATCAAAGAAAAAGAAAAAATCAACAAATACCAGAAATTAACTAAGGAACTAAGAAAAATCTGGAAGATGAAGACAATAGTAATACCAATCATCATTGGTGCGCTAAGAACAATTCCATACGACCTGAATGAAACACTATATGATATTAAGATCAATAGCAAAATAAACATTTTACAGACAACTGCACAAAAGTACTGAATCCAAGATCCTAAACCTCTTCTCTCTTTTATTTTACATAACTGCAGGACAATAGAAACGATAGAAGAATAAATAGTCCATATTAAAAAGTGAATGAAGAAGAGGGATTGTAGTCACTGACTGCAAGCTATAGAGATATATTGGAGTGATAGAGGAGATTTATTGTTACTCTGTCTTCAGAAACCACCACTGGGCATGAGCAGTTTGTTAATGGCAAATGTGAAAAGTAAAAGCGGTGGGGTGAAAACCCGGGGAGATGTTGCACCGTACAGATTTTGACTGGAATAGTACGGAACCTGCTGGAAATTAGAAATAGCATGTTGCCTCTTTCATTCCGGCATAAATCACTGTTTGTTGAATGTGAATGGGCCCGGTGATTGTTTTGAGAACCCAGATAATAATAATAAATAAGTAAATAATAAGGATGATAATAAATACATTTAAATTACTAGAATAATTTGAAATATGTTTTTTTGATAAATTTTGAAAGAGAAATGCCAGTAAAATCTGCATCACGTATAAACACACGCGATTATGTTTATGTAAGTATATGGAAGGCGCTAGAGTTATAATTTAGTGAACAAATATATTTTTGATTTTTCTATTGACTTCATTTCTCTGAAGATGTGTTTTCTAAGAACGAGGCTGTTTACCGAAATTTTAAAGTGTTTTGGCATTTCCAATCTATGTTAATCTCATCTTATCCTTCCTTAACTTAGTTAGAAACGGAGTTGGGCCTCATCGATAAGCATTGGCAAGTGAAATCCGTCCTTCCTGCAAAACAGAATTGCACTTCTATTGCTGCTCAAGGCAATGTCGATAGATTTCAAGTAATGGCTGTCTTCCTTACACTTTCTATCTCCCTCCCTCTCTTTCCCTAAAATATTACTCTCTATTGCTTTCTCTCTTTCCGCCTCGGTCTCTTTTAGTTTCTAAAATACGTATATATATATATATATATATGTAGATATATTTTGTATGTGTATACATATACATATATATTGATGTATGTATATATATGTATGTTTATGTGTATATTAATATACAAATATACTTATATATGCATAAAAAAATTTGACTCATCAATTTTATAGAAACACATAAATATTATTCATGGAATCATTGCAAATATTTTTGGCAAACCTTTTCCTCAAAAAAGAAATTCAATTTCTTTCATCAACAACTTTTAATTCAGACTTTAAGACAATTCGTTTCTATTTGACACACCATTATATGTAAGCTTTATAAAAAAAATCACAATATGAAAGCATAATGAATACAATTTGAATTTTAAATTGTAATATAATCTTTTAAATCCTGATTGTATTGTCGCGATTTTTCAAGGTTAATTGACCTAAAAAACATACGAATCTTTTCAAATCTCGCTCCTGTAGATGGATTAGTACGACTGATGTTTTTAGCAAATAATTTACAACAATTAACGGTTCGTAACAAACAGTGTAAAAACTCAGTATTCAGATAAAAGTTAATCTAACGTAGGCTAATATTCCATAAGATTTATCAACACTTTTGAATTGTCATTTTAGAAAGCGTACAGGGACATTTCTTGCTTGAGTTTTAAATGATTTTAGCTTCCAATTTTGTATTCAGATGTCATAAATGAAATTGTGTTTTAGTCGTGATAAAAAAAAGCAATTTGCAAGCAAATGTGAAACATTGGACAAAAGTTTAAAAATCATTTCAAGGGACATAACTGTGCTTAAGAATTAAAAAATATTCTATGCATATTTCCACATAAACTTATTTTGTTTATCTTGTATCGAATAACCCGGTAGAAAATAATCTCTTTCCAGTTATAATATTACGTTGTCATATTTAATTGCCATAGAAATGCAAACACTTCAATAATAATAAAGAAATCTTGTATAGAATATTTTTCATAAAATTCTGTTTCAAAATGCTTTATTGGTTTGGAAAACAAATTAATTATCTTTATTAGATATTCCTGTAGATTTTACGTATCATTACATCTACTTAAATTCACTTATTATTATTATTATAAGTATACTTTAAGACAAGTGAAAATACATATTTCAAAACAAGAGTTATATATAAAAGAACCAAATAAAATTTCTTCTAAATAAAAAAACACAAATACGCAAACACGTGCTTACAAACAAACACACACACACACACACACACACGCACGCACACACACACACACACAATTTGCATGATGCATAGGATTAATAAAAGTAGTAATAATCATTAAATAATATTATGAAATACAAGTTTTCCCAGCATTTACTATAACTGTGTTCAGGTTATTATTGACTAGTGGCCTTCCCTGGAGGCAGAGCAAATACAAGCGTCCTCACGAAGCTTTAGCCCGAAATACTTCATTTATTCCAATCAGAGACTGAATAGTGCCGCATCTTATCGGGTTTTTTACCCGTCGGCATCCAGTTCTAAAACCTGCCATAAGCAGAGTCCTGACTTCACCAATGCCTAGTGGTGCTTCCTGAAGGCAAAGTGACAATAAGTTTCCTCTGAAACTCAAGCACTTTTTGTAGTCAACTACTGCAAGCTCCTCCTTCTCCAACATGTACTTTTTTTCAGTGTGTCTTTTTCGTCGTCCTTCGTTTCTTTATTTTTAGTTTTAATTATTTCTTTACGTCTATTACAATCGGTTGTATTTTTCAGCACTCTGCACTCCTGTCTGGTCAGATAGCTCGGCTTTTTTTTCTTAGGCATTTGATAACCTTTATCCAGCATTTAATCCTTTTTTAAGTTTGTTTCCTTGTTGTCCTTTATTCTCATTAATTGGAATGTATCTCCAATCATGAAACGTTTACATATTTTAAAAATAGTTTTATTAATTTTATTTTCATGCTAATATCTACTTACTTTTAAAGATATTTTAAAGTAAAACTTTTTATAGTTTTTTTAAATCCTATATATCACCACTGGTTATAATTGGCAATAATTTTAACCCTCTTTTTTCCAAAATAAGTTAAAACAAATTTCTTTAGGATATTAGTATTTTTGACAAACTTTCTACTAACTGCTTTCTCTATCCCACTCATTCATGCTTGTAAGCGAATGAGAATACTTTTACTTATCAAAGAACAACTAAAATGTTCTATTTTGTTATTAGACGCGGTATGTGAGCAGACTTTTATTTGTAACATTTTCTAAGATATTTATTGAGGACAATTTATCTAAAGTCTGACATGAGACTTCAAAGAACTTGATAAATTCTTGTATATTAGAAAGCAATGTTCAGACAGTGTGACGAACAATATTCTTGACTGCTGCTTCAAACTCAATTTCATTACTCAAGATACTTTGCGCTTAATCTGTCAGAATGAATAACAACAAGAAATAGGAAACCCTTGTCTTAGCCCTTAATGTCATTTTAGCATGAGAAATTAACATTTTGCATTTAATTTATCTTAGAATAAACAAATATAATGTTCATAAAATTTCGCATGTTTTTGATAATTTAAACTAGATAAATAAAAAAAAACCTTCACGATGTTTAAAATGTTTTAAGTGATTTGAGAAAGAAGTTTAAGGTTATTAAGAGTTTTATCGCTATCTTGTTTGCTTATAGTATATATAGACAAATTCTGTAGATAATTGTAACTATATAAAAGCATATATGGTGTTTGCGCACGCGTGTGTCTAAGATAATTTTAATTTTTTAAAAGATATTCCAAATTATAAAAGAAGATAATCACTGGCATTTTAAATGTAAGCCATTCAATATTTCCAAATATTTAAGACTCAATTGTTATTTTCACGATTTTCAATAATTACATTCAATTTAGGGAAATATTGATATGTAAATTCCAATTCAACACCTTGAGACATTTTCCTTCTGTCAATTTGAGCAGAATTCGAAGCGAATCTAAAAGAGCAAAAATCTAAATCCAAGTAATCATTCAATAAATGCCATTTTTATTTGCTTTAAACATTTCGATCCTAAAATGCCGATATATCGGCTCTGGCAACTTAACAAAAAAAAAGACTACATGGCCTAAATTTTAACTAATTGATAATTTTTGCTAATTACGTATGGTCTTTTTTTTACTACTTATAGCTTTTTACGTCCAAAGGTTAGTAATAAAGATACAACCGAATGAGCTGAAAAAATCTTATACTGTCTTTGATTTAATTTCAAGCTATTTTTTTCTTTCCTTTACCTGGACATAGTTGAACACTGTCACAATTGATAATAGAAAATTCTCAGTTTCTTTTGGGAGTGGAAAAATGGATTTCGGGTAGTAAATTGGGTATGATAATAAGATATTTTATTCCCTAAATTATATGAAATGATCTCAGTATAGATATATGTATCTCTCTCTCTCTCTCACTCTCTCTCTCCCTCTCCATATATATATATATATATATATATATATATATATATATATTACGTTATATAAATGCGAATAATCAAACATGACCAGAAAATATATAAATAAAATCTAAAATTTGTAGAAAGACAAAGAAAGCCCATTCTGGTGCCCTTTTACCTGTTTAACCCAAAAGGTGCTGGCGCGGCAATTGCTTGGTGCCATTTCCTTCAAAACTTTTAGATAAAAACGTCACTCGCTGGAGAGATTTACGAATTTCTCTGAGGAAAAAGGTGAGAGCTCTCAAACGGAACACTGAATAACGACTCTAACTACTTAAGCCCATAGACTGGGTCGTAATTGTGCAGAGATAAATCCAGAGATAAAAAGATCTGTCAGAAAGATCGCCTAAATGCACCAAGTAAATACGCATTTAGAAACGTTTGGAAGGCGCATTTCATATGAACTGAAAAACTGCAATGGCTGTCATTTAAAAGATTATTGTAAGGAAGAAGGGCGAATCGAGAGAGTCCATCATTTGGCCATTTTGTTTATTTTAGAAAGGAATGGACGTATTGAACACAAGCAACAGGCATTTGCAATATTAACAATTCGAAAAATAGAAACATTTGTAAACTTTTTTTATATTTTGAGAATATAATTCTTCTTTTATATTCCCATAAAAATATACTATGCATGCACACACACAACTACATATGTATTTGCATTTATTAATACACACACACTCACACTCACACACAGAGACACACACACGCACACACACACACAAACATATATATATGTATATATATTAGATAAGTGTAGACACGACAACTGCCAATTTCTCGCGAGAAACTGGCAGTTGCTGACGGCTGTTGATTCCATGTCTACATTTATCTAATATACACACTCTATCACAGATATTGAGCACTCTAACTATAAATTTATGTAATCTTATCATT
>JAUZSX010336091.1:0-10779 GCA_034780655.1 Idiosepius hallami
TATTATTATTAATCCACATCCCGAGAATAAAAAAACAAACAAACAAATAATATTTGACTTAATTCACCTCTAACATTCAGATAAATAAATAATTGTTTTAAATATCAGAATAAAGATGAGACCAAAAAATAATGTTTTTTAGGAATCCTTGAGATTAGGTTAGATAATTTTTACATCTATTTCGAACTGTAGTTCTCATCAATATAATTTTTAGCCGTGATGCATTGGACAAATGGATTGAGTAAATCTGAAGGCAAAGATTTCGATCTCATTTAAAAGCACCGGTCACCAAGAATTTAAGGATGTCAACATTTTACCCGGTCACAGTTAACAGAATAAGAGCAGGTTACCAAAAAAAAAAAAAAAAAAAAAAAATCTGTGAATCTTGCCAAAGACATGAAGGTTCCCGCGTTTAATCCCTGAAGATTGCTGAAGGGTTCATTGGCAGAAATGTTATGAAGGTAACTGTTTGGACGGTCTTATCTTCGTCGACAGTTGTTGTGGCCGAATATCTCATTCAGTGTAGTTAGCAAAGAAAAGGCATAAGACAGTAATAGGTTATAACATAAGTATTATTAACAACAAGATATAAAACAAAAGTAGTTCGCACACGCCCTGTAGCCAGAAGCATAGCTACTCCTGACGACTCCGTAATACATTCCCACTGGTTATTGAGAAGTTAGTTTAGTTAGTTTCCGCTCATGCAGATGCGTTGGGCTAAACAGGGAAATTGGTGAGCTGACTTCATTATTGGCAATCTTGAGCCAGATCCTCTGCCTGTGATGGGGTAACTCCACGTTGCCGGAGGTCATTCACCACGATGTCAAGCCACTTTGTGCAAAATGTAGGCTGTCCACCTGACCAACCCACGGTTAGTGAGATGGTGAGTGGCCAAGTTCATTATTGGATGAGTTCACCCACAACAGTAACAATGAAGACAACAGATCGAAAAATATATTTACAAAATATAATCTAAATAATACTAATTAAGTCAGGCCGTATAAATTTAAAACAAATATTGTGTATATAATAATAAAGGCGAAAATAAAACGACGAAAATATTACTAATTATTATGATTAATCTCAATGATTGCAACTAAAATAAATCGTTCAACTTTTAGTCATTTTTAACTAAAATGATATTTTTGAGTTAATTTTGTTAGAAAAATTATTCAAGACAAAATAATTATACGATATGAATTACTTAGTGTTTTTAGTAATCATAAGTTAAAACATACGCACCTACTCAAGGGCGCTAGAAGGCGTCGTCAGTGATGTTTATGTGCGCGGTTCATTAGGGAGTTTCGGGTCTCGCAACATCATACTCCCATCACCACGCCGACCCGACCAGAGCTGATCAGTCTCTGGTCCACCCCCCATATGCGCTAAAAGACACTAAGACTGAATTTATAGAGATACGGACTATTAAGAACCCTTTCGATTGGGCGAGGCCAATTAACATATTGCAAATTTCTATTCTATTTTTAATTATTATTATTATTATTATTATTATTATTATTATTATTATTATTACTATTATTATTATTATTATTATCATCATCATCTAGCCCTCCTACCGTTAACAATACACATGTAAATTTCTATTGGTATGAAAGTATAATAGAAAAGTGGAACATGGCTACAGTTTATCTAACTAAGCCTTTTACTCGATACCTTTTAGTGTTAATACAGCGATCAAGGCGCTTTTAAGTTAGAGTCAAAGAAAATTCTTTCGAGATGATGCGATATCTGTGCGTCGATCAAGAGAATAATTCGTGTGTCTTTCTATAGAAAAAAGACACATTAATCCTGCTTATCGATTCTCTTTGCTTTCTTTCGATTCAAATTCTTTAGTTCAGCCATCTTTAATTATAAATCCGCAGCAAAAAGTCATTATTTTGTCCGGCAAAGCGGGACTTATAAAACGGTGTGAAGTAGTTTTAGCCTTTTATTATTAAAATTTCACTTTTCCTTTTCTTTTTCTAGATTATATTTTTGCCTTTTATTCATTTTTATCTCAAGAATATTTCTATTTAGCTGAGATCAATACGAGGCGTTTCAATTTACAACGTTAAGAACATGTCTTCCGGCAACTTTATATTTTATACAACGGTTATTGGCCGATTATTAAACTTATGCACTATTCACAGTAACTTAAAGATAGGTAGGAAACATTTAAAAAAAATTACTAAGAACAGTCTATCCCCGAGGATTAGTTTTCAGGTTTGGTTTGAAGTGACACCTGAAAATGATCAACATGCACACTAAGAGAAACATTGTGTAGATTTAAATATATTTAAGTAATTAATAACGAAATAAATTGAAAGTATATATATACGTAAAACACACCATCAAATATACACACACAAATACAAAAACTCATATATACATCTACACACTTAAACACACATATAAATACATATATAAAGATGGGCAGCGAAATTGGAACATTGGTAAAAGCTCGGGCTCTGGAATCGTAGTACGCGAGTCAAAACCATTGCTTTCACCTTAAAACATGGCCTAGTGCCAAACTTGGTTTGTGCTGCTCACCAAGTAAATATAATATTCTTATGGTCAATTTAAATGGCCTTGTACCAAACCTGGTTGGTGCTACTCACCAACTAAATATAATATTTTTATGGTCATTAAAAATGACCTTTTGCCAAACTTGGTTGGTGCTGCTCGTCAAGATATAATATTCTTATGGTTATCAAAAATGGCCTTGTGCCAAACTTGGTTGGTGCTGCTCACCAAGATAATATAATATTCTTATGGTCATTAAAAATGGCCTTGTGTCAAACTTGATTGGTGCTGCTCACCAAGTAAATATAATATAGATATATAAAGATCAAACCCATTACGTATATTTAGATATATAAATCCATGCAGAGACATAAATACACCTAAATATAAAACACACATATCATTATTTATGAATAAACACACACACACAAATATATATATATACACACACGTGCGCGCGCACAGATATCAAATTGCTTTTTTTGCTAAAAGCCCTTGCTAACATTTTTTTTTTTGGTGTTTATGTCTTCAGTTGTCGAGATTTTATGGCATTGAGAACGGAAGTCATAGTCCAATATAAAACATTCAGATTTTTTTTTATCATTGAGGAAAAAAAAAGAGGTTTAGGGTTAATGGCTTCGTGGTGTCGTCCAGGGACGGGCGCTAAAATCGATGGGAAATCGGTGATTATGACGAACACGTTGGGCGTGACAAAGAGAATAATCTCCATTTCGAAGTAATGGGGAGATAATAATGAGACAGAGAGAGAGAGAAAGAGACAGAGAGTGAGGGAGAGAGAGAGAGAGAGAGAGGAGAAAGAGGGAGAAAGAGGGCAGAAAGAGAGAGAGAGGGGGGATTTGGTTAATAGTATCTAAATAACTCACACATTTGTTGTGAGAGAGAGAGAGAGAGGGGGAGGGAGGAAAGGGGGAGAAAAGGAGAGAGAAATAGGTGATTTGGTCACTAATATTTAAATAAGTCAGACATTTGTACTGAGACAGAGAGAGAGAGAGAGACAGACAGAGAGAGAGGTTAAAAGATAGAGATAAAGGGTTGTTGGTTGTTTAGGGCTGAGTGTATATGGCATATTTGTCTGTCTGCGTGGATCTGATTGGAATGTAAAAGAAAAAAAAAACCCTAAAAGTCGCGGAGGCGTTCTTTGAATTGGGTCAAATGCTTGTGGCATTTGAAATCCTAAAAGGAATTAAAAAAAAAATAACGAATAAAAAGAACTTAATTTTTTTTAAAATAAAAATCTGCCTTTTTCTTCGAATTGTTAAGATTTCTTCAAAAAAAGAAAAAAAAAAGAAAAAAAGGAACTGTTCAGTTCTTGTTTTGTTGTTTTATGGCATATAAATCTTTTTAGGTCATTTAATGCCGAGAAAAATTATTTTTTGTTAAATGAACTTTTAATCTATATCTGGAGGGAATGTGGGAATTTATACCTTTCCCTAAGGTGTTAGTCCAATACTGAACGCAAACGGAACGACTGGGACTCGAACTTGCGTATTACAATTTCGTAGTCAGACTGCCAACCATTTTTCTTTTTAAATGAAAATCTGCTTTTTTCAATTTCAAATTGTTAATAATTCTTGAAATAATAAAGAAAGAAACAACGACGACATTAAAATAATTGTAATTCTTAAAATTTTTGCTTTGAAAAGAAGAAAATGCCATTTTTGTAAAAGAAAATATTTGAACATTCATTAAAAGTTCTTTTTATTAAAAGCTTTTTAACAATTGAGCGGAAATTTGAATATTTTCAAATTTTTTACTTGAAAATGAATTCTTTATTATTCAAGCCTTTTTTATGTTCTGAACCAACAGCGAGCGGAGGAAGTCCACTTGGGGTTTGAGATAGGCAGTTAGACTTTGGAATCGAAACGCACGAGTTCAAATCCCAGTCGTTCTCTTTATGTTCACATTGGGAAAGGTATGAATCTCCACATGTAGCATATTGTGTTATTTAAAAAAAAAACAAAGTGACAATAAAATAATGTTTATCAAAAATAATTTTTCTTTGAATAAAATGAGCTGAAAAAGTTGATATGCCATTAAAAACAAAACAACAGTTAGTAACGCAAAGAGTGGCAAAAACTTTGTCTTTGCAAAAAATAACATTCAAAATAAAGCGTTTTATAATTCACAGAATATTAGACCTGGAAAATATTAGGTCACCGGAAAAATTACTTTTAATCGCTCGTAAAAGATTTGTGTGTGTGTGTGTGTGTGTGTGTGTGTGTGTGTGTGTGGAGGTTTAGAAATAATTATGAGAAATTTTTCTGTAACTTTTCTCGAACGAAATTTGGTTGCACTAATTAATTCTTTATTTCATTCTTAATTCACAAATTTGATGTTGAAATTTTTATCTAGCATTCTCTACTGGCCAATTATAATTCGGCTCACAAAGACATGCCATTTTTAATTTAATAATGAATGTTTGTTAGTTTCAGATAAAAGTTTAAAATAAAAAAGATTAACCAATTTTTGCATACGAAAATAACGTGAAAATAACGAGTCAACTTTATTATTATTATTTTGTTACTTTATTTGTTTTATGTCTATTTCAGTTTGGTAATTACGCTTTATATATTTATCTCTTTTAATTTTTTGCATCAATTAATTGTAGATGATTTAGTAGAAACTTATTTCAATGCTTGCATTTAGGTGTAAGTTCGGATCGTTTGTTTTGGAAGGTAATTATAGTTTTTTCTTCTTCTTGTAGACAGGTATTACACCGTTGAAATCTGTAGTTTGCAAGATTTTCCGAATTTTACCTGTTATTTTTAGAGAACGCCATTTGAATTTCAAGAATAAAAACCCGTCAATTATTTTTGGTCTCAAAAAGTTAGGGTATGATCGCAGGGATGCGACGTCTTCATTATATTCAGTGTGAATGAAAATCAACTAATCACAGAACAGAGCATCGTTCAACATATTTAATGAAGCCATATTCAGTAAATAATCACTTTACAAAATTTCGTACAACCGACCCCTGAATATTGTTATTTCTGTTATTGCTAATACACTTGGATTAATATTCCTATTAGAGTTAGTTCTACTCATAATGCTACGGGCATTATTTATATCTGTTAGGGTTCTACATTAAATTCTTTTTAATTCTTCTATGGATCAATTTATACAAAAAACAAAACAAACAAATGACTGTTGAAAGTAGAAAACCAATTGTGTCTTTTCTGTAGAAAATCTATTTATAAAAGGGGATGAGCTTAAAATGCTGATATTAAGTTCCAATCAGTTTGACATCACATTAAAGAGATATTTTTCTAACTTGAGAACTTTCGTATTTTTCCCATTGTTTTGTCGCTACAATTTCTTTTTAAAAAATCCTGGTTTTTTTTCTGTAATTTTGACTTGGTTTTTTCTTTTGTGTCTCTTTTTTGGTTTGTTTGTTTTCGTTATGTGTGCTTGAACACACGTGATGTGTATGGCTGTTTGGATGATTATTTTATTCTACAAGTGGAAAATGTCAGAGCGATGGCAATAATGGAGAATGATTAATTTTAGGCTTTATTTCTTTTGTCGAAATTTCAGTCGGTCAAAAGTTGAAACCAGCTAAACTGTCTCTCCTCCCCACAAAAGCTGCTGTATATTCCGTTTTACTATTTCGAAGCTTTAAGATTTATTATAAAAGTGGGAATAAATATATATGCATATATTTTAAACTGTATATTTATATAGGCATCTATATGCCCTTTTTTTAAATTATTATTTTCTTAATCAGTATGTGTATCTCACGATTGATCGTTCTCTTTATTAATCTATCTATCTATCTATCTATCTATCTATCTATCTATCTATCTATCTATCTATCTATCTTTTTACTAGTTGATTTAAAAGTCACTGACACGTTTTAAAAATTAATAATTTTCTTGTTTATTAATATTTAAGAAATATTTTTTTCAAAATAACTAGAAGAGCCTTTTTGGAGGGAACATGAGTAAATATAGCCAGAAGGAATCTATCCTTAATGTGGAAAGGTACATCTAATCACAAGAGTCAATTAGGAAAACTCAATTAAGTTATCACAAAAGATTCCCCATCAAAAAATACCATAAAAGAAATAATCAACAAATTCAAAAGACAAAGCGCTTTATGTGATCTTCTTAAAAAGGGCTCAGTAGTGCGAAACCGAAAATGATGAAAACTTAAAAACCATTATTTTTCATAAATTAAACCCAGTGTAAACGCACATTAATTTATGAATTTAATTTAGTGTAAAATTAAAAATAAGTATTGCCAATAATTTTTGGGGTCCAATTCACTTAATTCAAATATTTAACGACTCTACTTTTAAAATTAAAGAAATTATTCAAGTTTCAAAACCGGCAGTCACTGTTTACTATTTCAGTCATTATAATAATGCAATTTGCAATCCCCTCTGATCCAGTGGAGCGGAATGAAACATAGGAGGCATTACTTTAGGAACATCCCTAGTACAAAGCTGTTAACCATTAAGCTGTAGATTTGAATTCGGTTGTTGAAATAATCTTGTACTCTAAAGAATATTTCAAAATTAGGTCTCAGTATTTTATGGGCCATTGTTTGACACATGACGTCAGTTAACAACAGATGATAGGCTTAGTAATTCATTTTCTTTCCTCACTGAAATTCTTTTCAACAAGCAAAACATTTCAGTTGATGAGTTGACGATGACAATTCATTATTTTGTTCGTGTTTAAACAACACTTTTCATCTCTGCATGAAAACCCAACAGGCAGCAAAACTAAAATCCCACCTTAGAAAGTTACATTCAGGCTTTAAGATTTTATGGAAGCCAATCTTTCTGAATATCTATTTATAAGATTTGGTTTTATTATAGAAATTCTGGTCATTACTAATAAGAAGAGCTGTTAGAATATCATTTTTTAAAGAATATTCTTTTCACTGCCTTTGGGATGTGACAAGAATATTCTTGAAATAATTATATTGTCAAAGTTGTCAAAGTCCTACTAATAACTATAGAACTAAAGGAATGGTAAAATTAAGTTGGTTGGTTTTGTTTTTCGCCATTTCAAAGAATTACGGGTTATTTAGTGCCAAACAAAGTTAACAATTATAAAAAAAACTAGTGTTTATCTACAGGCTGTACGTTTAATCCACTGTAAAAGCGGTGGGCGTATATATATAAATATATATCAAAAACTGTATATAAAACCATATGAAACCTTTCTAAAACTAACTTTGCTTTAAATCGTTTCTGAAAATTAACCCACAAATTAAAGGCTGAAATTTTGGCTTCCTTAGTCACAAAATCTGACTAATAACAATTTAGCTTTTTATTTCTTGCAAAATATAGACGGTACTCAATGATGGTTTTATTCTCGCTTGTGTTGTTAGAATTAGATTCTCACTAATGTGCAACATCTGCAGTGAGAGAAAAATAGTAAGTCGATCAGCGGAGTGTTGTTATTCATTTGCTAATATTTTCATTATCCACAAAATGTATGTCACAAAGTGAAAAATCTAGAGTGATATAGACCTTTGGATCCACAGCCTAGTGTGAACAAATTATAGAATAAGGCCTTTTTCTATTGAAATTTCAACTCCGATGAAAATGTTCGAAAAAATAGTCATGTTGAAAAGTTACTCAGAAAGAAACAACTTGCAAACGTATTTGGTTAGGTTGAATATTCCAGATGAAGCTTATGTTTGTTATAGTTGTTGTGTTTCAAAGTTGAGCCTGGTACTTTAATGATATTATTTTCAAGGATGCACTGAATGTGGGTGCAATTTTGCATCATCCTCTTTCTTTTTCTTCTTTTCAAGGAAATTTTAGCTTCTATTGTAAAGCAGTTCGAGGATTGTAATTCTTTGCCGAAAGGGCAATTAAGCAATTAATAAATGCCCGGCGAAATGAACAAATATTTCAAAGTGAATAATTCCTATTTATTAATTTTTGACGGCACCGGCAGACTAGAGTAAATATAAATTAGCATTTCTTTTAGGTTTTCACCCTTGACATTAGAAGGCAACGCGCGTCTCAATGACCTGTGATTGTGTAGGGACAAAAAAAAGAACAAGCCTAGTCAGCAAATCAACAAGCAACCCTTTCCCAACATCCTCGGCCAAATACTTTGGAATGTTCCCACGTTAGCTTAGATTCATTAATTCGAGACATTTAACATGTTTTTGAAAATATCACAAAAGTCACAATTCGCGTTAATCTGATTTCAAACCGTTCACTTGTCTTATTTATTCAATCTCCATTTCTACCAAGATCAACCGTGGAGCACAATAAGCATGGGATTAGGATCTCAAAGGAAAAGCGGAAAACTTAGGATGAGAATAAAAATAAAGGTTCAATTGCGCTAATAAGTGAAGATAACATCATATTTCGTTTGGATTTGTCATTTTTTTTTTAAATAAAAAACAAAACAAAGGAAATACTCTCAAAAACAAAACAGTTTTTCCTTTCAAAAAACAACTTGGGATCTATGAGGAAAAATACAGAATAAGAAAATAAGAAAATTAAAGACAAAAATAAATAAACTTAAAGACAAAAAAATATTAGGTCACTCGAAAAATAATTCTTTTGATAGCCTGTAAAAGTGGAGGGCGAGAATTTTACATAATTAATCAGAAATTTATCCGTAATTTTTCCAGAATGAAATTTAGTCGCCTCTTATCAATCATAATTCACAAATTTGATGCTGAAATTTTAGCTAGATTTCTCCTAAATCTAACCAATTACAAGACGGCTTTTCATTTACTTCGACAATATTCACTGCAGTCAATGATGATTTTGTTAAAGATTTGGATATTATTTAATTCGCCCAAATGTCCCAATCTGTACTTGGGGGAAAATCTTTCAGTGTTTAGATAGGAATTAGCTTTCGTTTGCTTTTTTTTCTTTTACCTTTGATGTGTGTTACAGTATGAAAAATCTAGAGAAGTAGAGACCGTTCACTTCGCAGCATATAATAGATCTTTAAAGGTTTACTTTGGAAAAAAAGTTACGGGTGAAAGTGAAATAATTAATTCTGTCGACTAAAGAATTAATAAAAATTAGTAAAAAAAAAAAAACATTAGTAAATAAAAAAAATACTCATGAACTTTGTCCGTATTAGAAAATGAATATTACGGGTTTTTGCTTTAATATCTGTAGGATCTTTTACAAATAAATACTTTTCTTGGGCGTGGCTTTAGTATTTACCCGATTCCAATTATCCCTAAATTTCTTGTCAAATTATGTTTTGAGTTCAGGGCTTTCTCGTGACATCTGATTTTCTTTCTCTCTCTCTCTCTCTCTCTCTCTTTCTCTCTCTCTCTCTCTCTCTTTCTCTCTCTCTCTCTCTCTCTCACACACACACACACACACACACAAACAAACGGTCATACACATGCACACACACATTATTTCCATCTTTCTTCACGAGTTTAAATCCCAGTCGAAAACCAATTAAATTTACTTTTAGCTGCCTTGGAAAGATAGAAAAACCCTGATAGATGAGACTCGTTAACTTACAGGGAGTAATTCAACTACGTAAAGGGCAACACTGGTTACAAAACGCCTAGGAGATCCAATGAGCACATAAAACTGGCTTTGTGCCAAAATTGGTTTGGTGCTCGATTGAGTGTACACTCTCTTCATCTCTCTGACCTAAACGCATTGTATCTCAATGTTTTTCACTCTCTTCATCTCTCTCTGTCACTCTTTTTCTCACAACCTCTTTCTTTTACTCTCTCTCTCTCTTTCTTTCACTCTCTCTCTTTCTTTAACTCTCTCTATTTTACACACACACACAAACACTTTAATCCTAGTTTCTGTGTCTTGCAGTCAACAATCACATTCATTTTCTGCTGCCTCCGGAAGTTAAGGCTTGTTAATTCTAGAGAGTAACCCATCTAGGCGTAAGCATAACACTGATTAAAAAAAAACGGGTAGATGAGACTCGTCAACTCACGGAAGGTTACTCATCTAGGGGACGAGCAATACTGATTATAAAGTGTCCAGGGAATGCAACGAGCCCTTAAAATTGGCCTTGCACCTAGCTTGGGTTAGTGCTTGACCGAGTAGATATTCTCTTCATTCCTGTGTCTCTCTCTCTCTCTCTCTCTCTCTCTTTGTCTTAGTCTCTTCATATCTCTCTCTTTCTCCCATGCACACCCTATCTCAATCTCTTCATCTCTCTCTCTCTCTCTCTCTCTCTCTCTCTCTCTCACACACACACACACACAAGCCCCCCCACACTCAATCACTACATCTCACTCACACTCTCTCAAAAACACAAA
>JAUZSX010336102.1:0-10779 GCA_034780655.1 Idiosepius hallami
TATTAATGATAACAAAAACAGCTGAATTCAAAATTATGGACACCCTTTATCAATAGCCACTTGCAAAGCCTTTTTTATTTAACAACAGATTTCAGACTTTTTCTATACGACATTACTAAATTCCTATACACATCAACAGGGATATTAAACAATTTTTCTTTGGGGATGTCTTCTAATTCCCTTAGGTTCCTTGGTTTCCTTCTTTTCACGTTCGTCTTCACCACAGCCCACAAGTTTTCAATTGGATTCAAGTCTGGACTTGAAAAACTGTTTTTTTCTCCAAAAAACACAAAAATTGAAAGTGTGCCAATAATTTTGGCATTAACTATCTATATCTATCTATCTATCTATCTATCTATCTATCTATCTATCTATCTCTCTCTCCCTCTCTCTCTCTCAAACATGCCGTTTAGGAAACTATTCTGGAATTTTTATTTCTTAAAAATTCCTTCCTTTAGATGGTGTCCTCCTGAGTGAGGACATTATTAAAATCTGCTGTTGAGATTCCTCATTGACTGCTGCAACATCTCAGCTGTTGTCTGTTCCACTGATCCATGGTTACTAAAATGGCAAAGTGTATACTTGCTTAAGGCCACTGTCTTGTAGGAATGCCACTTGCACGTATATAGCAATATGCACTTAAAAAGTTCCTGTTTTTTTTGTTTTGTTTTTTTGGGGGGGAGTCACCCTGTACCTGAATTTATTTGCAATGTCTGAATATAACATATTGATACATATATTTGACTCATTTTTTTGCGTTGGCTCGCAAATGTTCTGCTTGTCGCCCATGCCAATGTCATCTGGTGTGGACGGACTTCAGATACCGCCACACCTACGGGAGGTACAGCATAGGCAGGAGATAAATCACCGGTGGCACTGGCCACAGTGGGCCATCGTTGGGCATAAGATGTCATAGTTTGAACTCCATAGCATTGTCGCTTACGACAGATGCTTGCCAACAACAAAACCAACAGGGTGGGCAAAAAGTAGGTATACAGTGATTAAATCTTTTTATATACTTCTTTATATAAAACTTTTTATATTCTGTTTACTTGGTTGAGCACTAGTACAAGTTAGGCACAAGGCCATTTTTTCATGCTCTAAACAAAAACAAAAAATATATATAAAGCATATAAAACTTTTTATTTGCTTTATAAATATTTTTTGTTTTACTATCTGTGAAGAATGTTGCAGTGTTGGCGGAGGACATTTTGATCAGTTTTTATATAAGATTATTTTAGCATTCTTGAAATTTAAAAATAAATCTACTGGTAGAATTTTTTTTTTTTTTTTTTTACTTTTCATAACTGTATACCTACTTTTGGCTCACACTGTATGGAAGAATAAATAATAATAAGTATGGATGAATAAGACATTTTTTTTATCTATATATTGGCTTATTTGATTCCTTACCAATGACTGGATCTGTCCTTCTACATCAGGTGAAAAAATATTTAGAAATGTTCTAAAAATGCTATTTTCAAGTATTCTGTCTATTTCAAGTTTTTGTTTTATTGCTTTAGCAAGTGGTATCAGAATCTGTGTGTGTTACCTGTTGTGATGAAGTTAAGGTATCTATCTGGGCACCTTGTAGTCAACACACCAAAACGTTTTAATTACTTGTAATCAATTCAAAATAAGTGTCTACCTTCACGACCGATCCTTTCATTTCCCCCTCCTTGCAGGAAAAAAATTGCACATAAAGAAATGCAATTGTAAATTTCTTGTATGATAAATATCATTCCACATGCATTTTTTGTACCACATATTATTGTATTGTTATATCTTCCTGACTACATGCAAAATATTTTTTATGGCCACCCATGGGCTGGTCTTGATCCTGTATTAGTCTATGTTGTTACTAGGGGCAAAAAAACACCTTTGATACCCTCAAAAAATGGTGCGCGTAAATTTTTGAAAAAATTGTGTATAAAATGATAAGAAATTTTTCCATAACTTTTTGCTATAAGAATTTGGTTGTGTAACAACAGGATAGAAAAGGAAGGTTGTCTTGTCAGAGTCGGTCATGTGACATTCTGGGGAAAGCTTCAAGTGTTGGTGTCTATGACAAAGTAATTCTATTGTGTTGCTATCAGAATTGTAGTAGTAATGATTTAATAATAAGTTCTGTTGATTGTATGTCCACAGAATGTGAGGGGGGAGATAGATGAAGAGCTCGCCTGCATGCTTATCGGTAGTCTAGACTAAACTGGAGTGGTCTACTAGGTTTAAAACTCCTGGCAAGCGACTGTTGGAAAGCAACGCTACTTCCAGTCGTAAAGGACATATCGTAAACAGTCTGCTACAGTTGCACTGATTAATTTGTTACATAAATCTTAATTTTCAAATTCGATGCTGAAATTTTAACTAGTTTTGTTCCCAAATCTGACCAATTATAATTCAGCTTTTTTATTTACTGTCACAATATTAAATGCCATCAATGATGTTTTTATTAAAGCTTGTGTTGTTATTATTATACTATAGCCATGGGTTGTGGGAGACGAATTAGAGAGGTCTCTCAATATCACAACGGCAATGTGGTGTCGTTGTGTGTGTTGAAGTTGCTATATAATTTTTTTTTATGTAGTAAGTCTTGTTGCTGGTTGTATATTTACTGACGAGGGAGGTAGTTGAAGAGCTCGCATGACTCTTTGTTGGTGTCTAGACTAAAACTGCCTGTTTATGAGGTTCAAAACTCCTGACAAGCAACTGTCGGGAAGTCTTAGTACTCAACAGGCTCTATGTTGCTTAACTTCAGTGATCTAGAGGGGAACTGGTATCTCCAACGCAACTTGACCGTACTGGAATTATACCCTTGGGAAAGGTATTAATCCCCACATTCCCTCCAGCTATGGGTTAAATAATGAACATTGTGTTTTGTAAAAAAACTGTGTGTCTATGCAATGATTGTTCAAGGTTTTAAATGACCTAGAAAGGTTGATATGCTGTAAAACACAAACTAAGAAACCAAGTGGCTTCCCCGGTGTGTACGACAGATTAGAAAGTAATAAAACCATTTTATGCAACTCATAATTATATTAACATAAATTTGAAGTCATCACTTCATCTTCAAGTCTTACCTTTGTTTTTATATCACTAAGTAATAATCCTGCTATATGGTGCTGAGACATGGACTATCTACAGTGTGCAAGTTAAAAGGGCCTACATGATGTGTCATGTTCGTTCACTACTGGGGATAACATGGCAGGATAAAGTGACTAATGAAGAAGTGCAGAGAAGAACTGGCCTTCCATCAATGTCCCATATCCTTATTATTATGAACCTAAGGTGGCTTGTACATGTACATCGAATGTCCCACGATCGTTTGCCAAGGAAGTTTCTGTACTCACAGCTAAGTGATGGCAAGAGAAACCAAGACAAACCAAGGCTGTGGTTTAAAGACACTGCTAAGAGAAACATGATGATGTTAGACATTCATACAGAAAGGTCGCAAAGGTTGGCTGTAAACCACAACCCCTGGAGACGTCTAACTAGAACTATTTGAGACAGGCCTTGTCGAAATCGACAGACTGCAATGATGATGATGATGATGAAGTAATAATCCTGCAGATTCAGGTTTTAGCAATCTTGTTACTGAATCTTTTGTCAATAAAGTCCCCCAATGTATAAGGGTCTCAACTTGGTATTATTCCAGTAATGACAGATGGGAATATTACAATAAATAAAATATACTCTAAAAAAAACTTCTTTAGTGTAAAATTCAAAATTACATTGATTTTATACCAATAAATCGGGATAACCTATCTTTTTGAAATGCACTGTATATGTGTAGATCCATGTAATTATATTTATATGTATATACATCTAGATATATACATATGCATCTAATTTTCCTATGTATATAAGTATACTCATAGAAATCTATATTTTTACATATATATATATATATATATATATATATTTGAATTACATTCATACATATATCAATGCATGCATGAAATAAAATGATAGATTGGATACATGATAGCATTTCTAAGTGTCCAATTTGTCATTTCCATATATACTGTCGGAATGTATTTCCATATTTTAAATTACTTTATATTAGTATTTATTTTTTCATATATATATATATATATATATATATATATATATATATTATTCAGACATGTTTCATTTAAAAAAATTTGATTTTTCTTTTCAATGTTTTCAATTCAATTTTTTTAAGTATTTTACAAGAAACTTATATTTTCTTTTTCTTTTTTTTTCTTTATTGTTTCTATTGATAAAATATTCAATAGTTTCCCATTAAATTTTATTCTCGCTTTTACTCATATTCATAATAAAAGATTGTAAACTTAACAAAACTAAATGCAAAAGGAATTGTACTCTCCCCAAAAAGGGTCAATATACCATAAAAATAACTTACCTATAAAAAAACAAACTCAATCAAAATCACAAATCAATTCATCTGCGATTGGAGTTGATTGAACTCATTTACTTTTGATCAGTTCCAAATGCAAAATTAATGTTTAAAATCAGGGGAAAAAAAGGTTCAAAACTAGTTTTATCCTTTATTTCTTGTGGTTATGCAGCAATTGATTGTCAATCAGAATGAAATATACAGAAAGAAAATCAATTTTATGAATTGGCTTTGCAATATATTGAATATTGACTTTACAATATTATATGTGATTATTTGAAAACTAAGAGAAGGAAGGAGGAGCCTAGACTTGTTTTTATTTCTGTTCTTTATATAGGGTGTCCAAAAAGTTGGTGGGCAGTGGAAAATATCAGTATATTAATGCCAATGGAGGACATTTCCAGCATTCCCTTTAAGATAAACTGTGAAACCAAATAAATAAAACTTTTTTATCAGTAAAAAAACAGTATTGTTAAAATGTTTTATAATAAAATTAACTGTTCATTATTTTATTTCAATTTATATATACCCATGGGCAGCGACGGTGGAGCATTGGTAGAAGCTTGGGCTCTGAGATTGTATTATGTGAATTCAAATCTAAGTCAAAACCATTACATTCACCTTTAGCTGCTACAGGTAGATGGGGCTCGTTAACTCGAGAGAGCTGCTCATCTAGCTGAAGGGCAACACCGAATGTAAAAAGCCTGGGTAAAAAGCACATAAAAATGGCCTTGTGCCAAACTTGGGTTGGTGCTCTCCAAGTAAATATAATATTTCTATGTACCCACAGTCCACAGTAACTTTTTTGACATCTAAAAACTGCATGTAAATGAGGAAGATTTCAATGAAGGGCTCAATATTGGAAATGGAGTAAAAGGATAACTATAATCAGAAAATAGTCTGATCTCATGTCTTATTTTCTTTAAGGATTTTTCATGGTCTGAAGATCAGGGCTGTGCTTAGCCACCTTGCGGGCCCCGTCGAAGAATGCGTCTTGCAGGCCCCTTTCCTCTAAAAGATAAGTTGTCCCCCATAACATACTGGAGCCTTGAATGAAAGACCATATATTATATTTACTTGGTGGGCAGCAACCCAAGTTTGGCACAAGGCCATTTTTACGTGCTCTTACCCGGGTTTTTTACATTTGGTGTTATCCTTCACCTAGATGAGCTGCTCTCCCGAGTTAACGAGCCCCATCTGGCCGAGGCTGCTAAATTGGAAGTAATGGTTTTGATTGGGATTTGAACTCCCGAAATACGATTCCAGAACCCAAGCTTTTACCAATGCTCCACCATTGCTGCCCATTCTGAGTGGTTATATGATAAGTTGATTTTAAACAAATTTCAATAATATAAAATATAATATATTAATAATTATTTATTTGGCAGCGACGATGTAGCATTGGTAAAAGCTCTGGCTCTGGAATCGTATTACGCGAGTTCAAATCCCAGTCAAAGCCATTAAATTCACCTTTAGCAGCCTTGGGCAGATGGGGCTTGTTAACTCGGGAGAGCAGCTCACCTAGGTGAAGGGTAACACCGAATTTAAAAAGCCCGGGTAAGAGCACCTAAAAATGGCCTTGTGCCAAACTTGGATTGGTGCTTACAAAGTAAATATAATATTAATAATTATTTATTATGAAATATAATTTCATTATTATTATCTTTCATTACTAATATGAAGGAAGAATAGATATTTTCAGATAAATTGAAAGGCTAGATTATAAATTCAACTTCCTAATATCAGAAATCATCTTACAAGCATTTTCTATTAAAAATTTCTATTAAAAATTTATATTCATGATTATGTGAACAAATTTGTTTATAAAGATACTGAATAAGTCTCTTTCTTTTCAATACCGATAAAGCTTATAGATCATATTTACTTGGTCGAGCACCAAACCAAGTTAGGCGCAAAGCCATTTTTTCGTACTCTATATACCTGGATTTTAAAAAATTCAGTTTTACCCTTCATCTAGATGAGTTGCTCTTCCAAGTTAACGAGCCCCATCTGCCTAAGGCTGCTAACGGTCAATGTAATAGTTTTGAGTGGGATTTGAATTTGCATATTACGATTCCAGAACCCGAGTTTTTACCAATGAATCACCGTCGATGCTGAAGAAGCTTATAGATGAATGAAACATTGTTTTAAAAAACTCTGATACAATATCTTAGTTTTCATTGTTTGTTTTTTTTTTCATACTTAATATTGCTTTATATAATGTTTAATATTAATTCCTGTTTTTGCTTCTTTATTTTGTCCTTTGTTTATGTTTGTTTGTGTTTTATGGCATATCAACCTTTTTAGGGCATTTAATGAAGAAAACAATCATTTTATGTGCTCATACATGTTTTGATTTTTTAAATTAATTTATTTTTTTTTTAAATAACATAATGTTTGCTATTTAACCCATAGCTGGAGAGAATGTAGAGATGCATATCTTTCCCAAGGGTATTATTCGAATTACGAATGCAAATGGAATCAGTGTGATTTGAACTCACATACTATGATTCTGAAATCTGACTGTCTACCCATTAAGCCAAATGGACTTCCCACTACTCTTGTTTATGAATGTGAAAGTTATTCTAATATTTGGACTAATCACTGATTATTTATGCATTCATTTTTTTTCTTTTATTTTTCAGCAAGAAAAGGAAGAAGATATGCGACAACAGAAGATCCAGACAATTGAGAAAATGTTGTCCTTGCAACAAGAAGAATGTGAGGTGTGTTATCCTTTTCAATTGCATTGTTTTTGCTAATCAGATCTACATAATTCAAATAAAGGATTTATTTATTGCTAAGGCTTAAAGTTTTCTTATGTTTGCTAATTTCTATGCTTTGTAGCAGACAGAGCTTTTACGATATACTTTTGCAACGCCCAGATGCCAATGCATTTACGGCAGAGGGAGATTCTCACGAGGAGATTTGAACCAATTTAAAAGTCAACCAGTTTGAGTTTGGCCGTTGACGAGCCAGCATCTAAACTAGCAGTCAGCAATGTCTATCTCCTCCTTCAAGACACAATCGAGACCGCATGCTTTCTTAGAACTCGACATTACCCTTAATTCAATGACAAAGTGGCTATTGAATTCATTCACTGAAATTTTATTAGCATGAAAAGTTAAATTTAGGAGACAAGATCTGGAATTTAGATAATTGTTAAAGAAAAAAAAAAAGTTAAAAAAATATTGCAGAAGTGTCATGGATAGGAAGGAAGATCATTAGCTTTTTTGATAAAAGCCAAAAAGTTAGTGTGTTGCAGCACAAATCTAGAGTTATAAACAGAACACTCCTAAACTCAAACCAATTATTCAATGCTTTAAGAATTATAAATAGATTTTAAGTTTATAACATGTATTTTTTGAATTAATCTTTGAAGATTATTCACGCAGCAATGTTAAGATAACATTCAAGTGACTAATTCCTTCCAAATTGAAGAAATTTTTGAATTGGGATACGTTTATTTTATTTTATTTTTTTTTTTTAACTATAACCATTCTAAAACAAAAAGAGGGTGTCGATTTGGCCAAGTGGTTAGTCAGTCAGACTTTGGAATCATAGAACGTGAGTTCGAATCCCAGTTGAACTAATGCACTTGGGAAAGGTATGAATCCTACCTTCCCTCCAACTATTTTTTTTTTCTGAACAATAACTCTTTTAAAACACAATGGGGGAAGTTGATTTGGCCGAGTGGTTAGGCAGTCTGACTTCAGAATCGTAGTTTGCGAGTTCAAATCCCAGCCTGTTCATCATTGAACTAATACCCTTGGAAAAGGTTTGAATTCCCACTTTTCCTCCAGCTATAGTTTAAATAGCGAATATTGTGTTATTAAAAAAACCCAAAAAAACTTGCGTATGTATACAATGTTTATTCTTGGCTTTAAATTACCTAAAAAGGTTGATATGCTGTAAAACACAAACAACCAAAAACTAAAACACAAAACCACATTTCAGAAAGAAAGACAAATTATAGATCTTGAATTCTGTTGTTTGTTAACTTTGAAAAACTCCCAGCTACAAACTGGTTCTTTTTAAATTCATTTTATGAAAGACCTTTATGGAGTGAAGCTATGAAATACTTATAAATCAATTAAACATGCTTAGAAAGGAATATGAAGCTTTAGATTCATTGGCAATGTGCTTAATTTTATTTCGACTTCTTTTTAAGAAGATGCCTAACCTGAACATACACAGGGTGTCCAAAAAATTGCTTTGTAGTAGAAAATAATGTCCTAATTCCAATGAAAGACATTTTTAGCATTTCCTTTTAAACTATGATACTATTAATAAATAAAACCTTTTTATTATTGTGTAAATGTTTTACAATAAAATTTACTGTTTATTTGTTTACCCATAGTGCACAGTAACTTTTGAGACAACCTGTATAAAAACCAGATATCTTGAATAAAATTATTAGAACCATAAAGTTTGATTTATTCTTGATTGGTTGGTTTATTTAACCAGCATATCGACTCTCATTGGGTCATTTAATGCTGTGAAGTGATATTATTTGTTTAATTTGGGTTTTTATAGCTTTTTAGTTTTTTTATTTTTAGATATTTTTGAGTGGTTGTTTGTTTAAGTGGATTTTTTTTAATAAGATGAGGGTATTTGGTTGAGTTAGTGGCTTTTTGGTAAGATATTGTATTGTATTTTATGTTATAGTTTGATCTCTTACAAGAATGAGAGAATGTCATCTTTGCAGATGTTTTTAAATAAGTCTTTCATATTGTTGGTTAATAAAAAATTATCTATGTTTTAATTATGTATGGATCTTTATAGACAACATTGCCTTTATTTTTGTTACGAGCACATCAGAATAATCAGTTTCTGGAACTTTCAGTTTACTATAAATAATGAATTTGTCATTGATATTTTGTGAAGTTATTCTGTTATGTAATCTAGTTTGTACTGACATGTAACAGTTTTAAAATTCTTTCTCTCTTTTAATTACTATAGATTTGTTTTTTCTATTAACCTATATTATTAGCCAATGTTGACTTTTATTACTGATTTTTATAATGGTTCTTTTATAACAAGTCATTCTTAATTTCTACAATCAAGCACAAAGCTAATGTGTTGTTTGATGAAAAAATAACCTGCCATAGGCTTACTATATAACATTATTATGAAATATTTACTTGGTCGAGCACCAAACCAAGTTAGGGACAAGGCCATTTTTACATGCTTTATATACCTGTGCTTTTTACATTCAGTTTTGACCTTTAATTATGAGTTGCTCTCCCAAGTCGAGCCCCATCTGCTGAGGCAGCTAAAGGTGAATATAATGGTTTTGACTGGGATTTGAACTTGTGTACTACGATCCCAGAGTCAAAGCTTTTACTAAGTTTCCACCCTTGTGCCCCAAACATTAATATGAATATGAAAATTACAAATTCAGATATAGGTTGAAACCTAGCCAACTACGTTAAGATACTGATTTGTCATTGTTGAATTCATAGGAATCCTAAAACTGAAATGGTTTCAATGTTGCTATTCTTTTCTAGATTAGCGTCACTATTCCCCCCCCCTTTTTTTTCATTGTTCAAATTCTATCTTAGTATGAAATGATTAACTGAAACATCAAATGATATTTGCACATTAATAAAAGGAGAGTTAGAAACCTTGATAATCTCTCCTTTTTCAGCTATGATTATTCAGTCAAAGATGTTGATGAGTCAAAGGTTAGAGTGATGGGAATGCATGAAATATTCAAACCATTGATTAAGTAATAAAAAACAATTCATAAAGTTTAAAAGGGAATTTTTATCTGTTTTTCATCATTGGGTCTTGGTAAAAAGGACTTGATTCTTAAATTAGAGGAACTCATCCTTAATTTTGCTTTATTCATTGCTATCTATTACTATTAGTATTTTTTAATTTATTATTATTATTATTACCATTATTTTCATTATTATTTTACATAGTGCTTTTATTTATGAAATAAATTATATATAAATAAATTTATAAAAATATGGTTTGATTCACTTATACTGTTGAAATGTAGATTTCATATTATTAATCTGTAGAGTGAGATTGCTTATATTCGTGGTTGGAGTGCTCAATATCGTAAGAGCATGTATATATTAGTTAAGCATAGACACGGAGTCAACGGCCTTCGGTGACTGTCAGTTTCTCGCCTGCACAGTCATCAGATATATATATATATCCATCAACCATTAGACCTAGTGGTGCGTCGGGTAGCAAATTTGTTTAGTCACTGTTTCCATAGCATACTTGTTTTACGAGAAAGTCTCTAGCTCTATGCTCAACCCCAAACCTGGAGGACCTTTTGTGGGCTTTTGAAATCGGTGTTGCCCTTCACTTAAATGGGTTACTCTCCAGAGTTAACGAGCCCCATCTGCCCAAGGCAGGTAAAGGTAGATGCAATGGTT
>JAUZSX010336112.1:0-10778 GCA_034780655.1 Idiosepius hallami
ATTTAGCCCTGATGAGAGATAACCGAAAAAGCTTTAGGCTTGTCACATTCCTTCCTACTTTTCAAAGCTATAGTAAAGTTTTGTACCAGCAAGCATTTTTAAATATATATATATATATATATATATATATGTATGTATATGTATGTATGTATGCATAATGAGGATAGAGCATCTTGGTAGATGATAGCTGCCTCAAGGCTCATCTCCTGCTTCATACTTCCTCCTGTGAGTCCTCAAGCGACTTTGAAAACCAGCAACTGATCTACAGGGGTAATGACAGACATGGCATATAAAACTAAAAATCTTGACAGGATTAATCGTAGCTGGATGAGGAACACTGTTTATGTGCACAGCCAAATGTCTCCTCAATCCAGCTACAGACTTGCATGCTTTATCACACAGAATGCATATGGTGCTCTAAGGTTGCTGCGGAACATTGGATAAAGATGGTCTGTCAGCTTTCAATTTCCAATGCTTCAACACACACGTGTATTTATATATATATACTAGCAAATTAACCTTAAATTGTCAGGGTCATGTGCAAAGGTCAAATCTTTTGAACTTTGTACCCAATTTTGACTCCTTTTTCTTTTTCTTTTTAAGCTCTGAGACAATTAAAAAGCTTGCATTGACTCTATGTTATCAGCCCTTTCAAGAATCTTGGATGGTGTCACACTAGCCTTCACCATTATAAACAATCTGTGTGGAAGTCTGATGAGCATACATGGTTTGAAGACCCTCATATGCAAAAACAGGAACACACACACACACACACACACACATCTGAAATTTGATGTCATTTGTTGAGTTTGTTTTCTGATTTTTCTCTCATGAGAAAAACTGAGTGGTTTTCTTAAAAATGAACAAAGGTTATTCAAAATTTCTGATGTTAATTATGATATCCTTTTGAGAGCAATTAATTTCCAAAATAAAAAAAAAAACCTAATCAGTAAAAGCATTCTAACAGCTTTAATCAACCCTGCATCATTTAAGGAATTCTGTCGAGCTGTGTTCAGTTCTCCACACATCACTTAAAAACTATCATCAAAGTTGAATCTAGATAAGCTAACAAGTATAATCCTGCAATTAGGCAGGGTAATTGGAAAAATAGATTAGTCAATATAACAATGACAAAGCATGTTGACTTTCCAGAAATGATAAGCCTGAGTCACAAAAACCAGATTAAATTTAACTGATTTAAAAAAAAAAAAAAAAAAGGATTTAGGTAAATACAGATTTAGTCATTTGTACTGACGGTACATTTTTTAAAATGTACACATTATCACTTTTACCTGATTTTTTTACTATTCTAATTTGAAAACTCATCATCATGATGCAGTCAGTTAGTTAGGCTTGATGATGATGAGTCAGGGCCTCAGTACTTCCACCTTGGCTCCCAACTCACTTGTCCAACTTTTTTAGATCTTGTATCTGTTGCACATTAGATAGACACCCTCTGAACATCCAACGCTTTCAATTTGAAAACAAAATATATTCTAAAAAAAAAGAAAAATTTAATAATAGTGATAAAAATATATCATAATTAAACAGGTGAAGCATGCATAGCCCCACATGAGTGCAAAGTGAACGAGGCATCAAAAAAAAAATATGATTAAGTCCAGAACTTGCCCCTCCCCTCCATTTAAACCCAAAAGTCTCCACAAGGGTTGGAATCTTTGAAAAAAAATGAACAGCGCAGTTCCAGGCCTTAACTAATTTATGTAAATTTGAGTTCAGCACCATGCAAAACTTCTAAATCGACATACATATCAAATTTTTGACAAATATGATAAAATAGCCATAAAAAGGGGATTTTTTAGTCCTAAAAGAGCCACTGGCACACACCCAAGAATTATCTCGACAACATTATATAGAAATAAGTTAGCATTTTTCAAAAAGTTTTCTAAAAATCCAAAGCATCAATTTTTTTTAATGGGCCGAAAGTTAAATGAAATTTAATCCAGAATGGTAATTTATCCAATATATTCCAGTAAAAATTAACATTAGTAGTAGTAGCAAGAGTAATAGTAGTAACATTAGTAATCTAGTAGTCAGGTCTCTAGTCCAAGATTTTGCAAAGCAGGAAAATCTGCTGAACCTGCTTCCAAAAAATAAGATGAATCATTTCTTGTCTGCTTTGTGATTGGTTAGATTTAATTTACCCTCCTCCATAACTAATGAGATGTTCCAATCCTTGCAATCATACCTAAGTAGCCTTCATGAGACCAAACATAATGCAACAGTATAAATATATACTATTTTAATGACTGAATCTGTTTGGCAACCAAGTAGTTAATTAATCAAATATGTTATTATAACTTTATTTGTCAAAAATGAACTGACAAATATTATCCCATTAAAAATAACTGCAATTTAACTCTTGACATACTGCCTGTCATCAATAGAAAACTTAAACAGTAATCAATATAGAATAATAATGATAATAAATAATATGTGCATCCCACTTGTAAAACTTAGGGCTAAAGATTTTATCTTTACTTTGATAATAAAAAAAAAAAAGAGACAGTTGCAGACAGGGGCAGACTGAGCCATTGGTCAATCGGATCATGTCTGAGGGCCCAGCACTTTAAAGGAGTCATCCTTGTTGCTAATAAAATTATCAAGGATGTCCGTGTTTCATACTCTAATCTATGCATTCTGACTGGTAAATCCGCTTTGCCTGCACATCATAATGTGCGTCTAATGACTATAGCTGACTACCAAACATACTTAAGTCAATATGCACAGATCACCTGCTGCACAGCCTTTACATGTGGCATTCAACTGTAAAATATAGGGAGGGACCTATAATGTTTTCTGTTCAAGAGCCCATAAAACTTTCAGTTTGCTGTTGGTTGCAGATTACGTCAATACTTAAATTCATTGGTTAAACAAAGCACTAATTGTTTTTCGGAAAACTTGATGAATTTGACTACTCCAGAAGAAGACTGAAGGCTATTTTGGTTGAAATGTTGTGAAACAATAAGGATGAGGACACTAGCCCAAATAATGATTGTAGAAAAAAAAAAAAAAAAAAGCTAACATTTCCACCAATAATATCTATACATTTATACAAAAATATCAAGAATTCTTTATTTCTTATAAGTTGTATTTGTTTGAACTGTTTTATGAGCTTTGGACTTCAATGGTCTCATAATTCCTAATTTTGTAGAATATTTCAAGCTGTTTAAAAGAACCAATTCCAGGGGAGCAGAAATAAAAGTTGTTTTTTAAACCGCTTTGCCCTATATTTTTCATTATGATGCAGTCAGTCAGTCTCAATGATGACTAGTCGAGTCCTCGGTACTTTCACTTTGGCTCCCAACTTGCTTGTGCAGTTTTTTAGGTGTAGTATCTGTTGTGCATCAGATACAGATTTCTCTATATTGCGTGTCTGAATATCGACAATATTGACGTTGAATTTCCTTATATATCCTTGACTATGTCATGTTTAGGAAATCAGTCAAGAAAACCTGACCAACCTCTAGAACCAACAAAACATACTGACATCCAACCAAGCTTTGATAATCCAACATAGACTCTCTTAATAATGTTACACAACTACACTAATCTCAATAATAATAAAGAAAGAGTTTCTCTTCATAGTTTAGAATTCCAGCTATTACAATCAAAGTAAGCATGCAACTACCAAACAAATCTATTGACCTGAGTTATTGTCCTGTATACCTAAAGTCCTTTCTACCATACAGCTGTTGCCATAAATCTTGCACTTGTGCATTCAGAGAAATTTATTTACCAAATCTGATCAGAATCTTGTTTTGTATTGTCCTAATGGAGTGTAAGTATTATTTGATCTATTAACGTACGAGATTTCATGAAGTGAAGAATGTTTTGTTATTTATTGCTGTCCATACAATAGAGGAACTCAATTCATTTCTGATCTTCTAATAAAAGATTATTTGCTGCTGCTTACCAACCTGTGATGCTTGACTGCCGTCTTGTAAACAGTGGCCATATAAGTTTTTGTAATTGTTTTGACTGAGGGACCAATATCGGAGATCTATATAAACCCTTTTCCTGCCTTCTATAAAGAATAAATTTCAATACTTTATTTAACGAATAAATACATTTTGATCAGATCACAAATGAACAAAAATAATTTTTCTAATTGTATACACTGATTGAGAACAAAAACTTCTCAGTTAAAACTTCTGTAGTTAAAGAATTATTTAGGTTTAGTCCATTTGGATACATTTTGCTTCTCGCTTTATGTGTATCTAGTCAAAACTAAAATGCTGCAAATCCCTCATTAACTTGGCTGCTCCAAATGACCAGGTTGCATTAAGCCAGCCACAAAATATACATTTAAACAATCATATTAAAGGTATAATTAGTCTTATTTTTTTAACTAATATAAATTTTGTTTGGATGTCTACTTTTTTTTTTTTAAGCCAAAATAAAATTTCAGAAAAAATTAAATTTTTTTTAATAATAAAAGCCATGGTGAGTTGGTTTTCTTCATGCATCACCAAAATATCATTTGGGAGCCAAAATTTGATATATCTTTCTGTGGACCCCCATCAATATTCCATGGACCTCTCGAGTCCATGCAGACTTTGGTTGAGAAACCCTAGTGAAGTGGCTAGAACTTTCATCAATAAAATGAAAAGTAAATTCATCATTAGGCTAATACTATTGCAAACAATTATTCAATTTCTTTTTACAGATATCATTTAAAATCTTTAAAATTTAAATTTCCAGTTGTTTTACAAAAATGAGGACGGTAAATTGTTTTAGATTCAATTTTAAATTGATTTAGAGAATTTAATCGTTTGCTGAGGTGTGTATTAAAAGCTTTGAAGTACCGTGAAATTTCCACGGGTTCTGCCGGTAAATATCAAATCTGTAAATGGGCTAAAAAGATTTTTCATGAATATTCTTAGCTGAAAGCTCAAGTATTTTTCTTGTGTGCCATCAACTATGTAGACACAAAAGTGAACAAAGGGCAGAGGTCTTAGAAAAAAACACCAGCAAGATAACACTTTTCTTCCTTTAAAGGCATCTCTAACAAACGTGGTGATTAATGGAAAATATAACAATTCAGGTTATTGATAAACTTGTTTGTCACCCAATAATTTTTCGGGGCTGTAAGACCAAAGAAAGAATGAAAAAGATAAGGAAGATGTAGAATTAAGAAACGAGAGACAGTTTTCTTTTCTTTTTTTTTTTCTTTTATCATGTAAGTTTTCTTGGGAGCCGACCAGCAGAAGCAAACACTGCAAACACTGCTGGCATGGAGCATGACAACAGTGTCAGTACTGCAGACAGATTCTGACCAATCGCAGTCGTAGACACTGAGTATTGATTTTAGTATAACTACCTGCGCCTCACACTCTTTATCATCGCTACTTCGTTTCAGTGTCAATACTCGTCTGTATGCAGACATGAGAATATGTATTTGTACATTCACGTGCTTAAATGTAACTATATGCTATGATTAATTGTGATAAGTATGCGGGAATGAGTGAAAGAGTACAGAGCCTTAAACCCAACTTTTATTGACTATGTTTGTAGACATGAAAGACTTAGAACTTATGTGTGTAGATATCTTAGCATATATACAGGTTTTTAAAAATGTTTTAATGATATGTTTAAAAATGTAACGTGTATATATATATATATTTATTTATTTATTTATTCATTTCAAGTTTAGTATATTTAGGTATCTACAACTAAGTTTTTTTTAAAGAAAACAAGAAAAAAATTTAATAAAAAATATTGAAAAGAAAATTACAATTCTTTTTAATGCAATGTGCTTGAATAATATACACACATACATATGTATGTTTATGTGTGTGTGAGAGTATATACATGCGTGTGTGTTTGTATAAATATAAATATTTAAACAAATTTTGTTAAAAAGAACAGAAATCTTCTGTCTATTTTTTTCTTTTTTTTTTTCAACTTTCTGAGAAGTATCTTTCAATCATATCAGAAGGAGTTTAAAAATATATCATAATCCCAAGCACTATCAGGCTTCTCTGAGTCTATTTTCGGGGGTGGATGTGTTGCTGTAGTTCTTGTCACATTTCTGATAGATGCTGTTATGAGTTTTATAACTTTTACAGAAACATGTTTTAATCCATTTGTTTGTTTTCTAGTTCTATATTTAACAAAATACTTATGCTCATAAGGCTCAAGATTTTTTTAAAGCTTTTGAAAAATATTCTTTTTGTTTTATTACTTCAAATATTATTATGTAGAAATTAATTTTGATGTTTTTTTTATATATATAAATTTCAATATGTTGTGCTTCTAATATTTGTAGTTTTTTTTTTTTTTTTAAATTCTACAGGATTTTCTAAAAGTTTTGGGTACATTTTGACATAAAATATCTTGAGAACTAAAAACTTATTTGGTTTATTCAGCCTTATATTTACAAAAAAAATTAATGCATTTAGCCATAAGATAGTGGAGATGTTCACTTGGCTTAATAGGAAAACAGTCAGACTTCAGAATCCTAACATGAGAGTTTGAATGCTTCATATTTGAACTAATAGCCTTAAGAAAGGTATATATCACCACATCCCTTCCAGCTATGGGTTAAATAGTGCATAATGTGTTATTAAAAAAAAGACTATGTGTGGATACAAAGAATGTTTATCTAAAAATGATTGTTCACAGCATTAAATAAACTAAAAAGATTCATATGTCATAAAAAACAAGGCCAAAGCAAAAGCTTTAAAATGGCATTACTTTCATCTTATTACCATTCACAGTTAAGCAGATATGAGGACTTGAGATTAATGCCCAAGACTTTTGGTACATCCATTCTAGTATTATTGACTAAGATCTTTCTAAATTGGAAATTAGGGCATGAAAGTTTTGTTATAATTGATGGGCTGAATGGTTGCATGTAAGAAAAGAAATTATTACATGTCTTTATCCCTTTGCTAAACATTGGCTACCTGAAAATAGTCAAGTGACAAAAAAGCATGTATATAAAGGGTTGGAGCAAAAAGGAGTAATGCTTTATATCCACAAGCTCAAGTGCCAATGTGTATAAATATCTATACATATGTGCATGCATACATTAAAGATATCTGCAGATATCGGGCAATACCCAAATAGGTTAGGAGCCGTTCATGTCAGACATAGGGTGAGGCCGTGCAAAGAGTGTGGCAATTGATGTTGATTGATGAAGAAAATAAATGATGTATATCAGAAACCAATCTCCATGTCTTTTCTGGTAAATTTTGATATCAGCCATTGACCAGCCCTCAGACAAGAGAAAGTGATATCAAGGTGTAAGAAAGAAGTGTAACGTTGTTATAGGTACGAGCTGCCTCAGTAGACTTTGGGACTTTTTGGTTTGTTTCAGAGAAAACGACGGACCAGCTGCGTATAAAAAATTTGGTGCAGTGGAACAAGCACAGGGAATATATGATACATGTGCTGAACAAAATGGCCTCAATAAAGATATAAAAAAAACTACTTTATGAGTTGCACATGCAATGTTGAGTTAATCCACCAGTAAATAAACAGATTCAATAATTAATAACAAAGAATCTAACAGAAAACTTTTGAATTCATTGTTTTGATAAACAAGTAAAAAAAATAAATTAATTAAATTAATTTATGAGTGTTGAATTCATATAATAAATATTAATACAAGGGCATCTGATTTATATAATATGCTAGAAGTATTACCCAGCTTTGACCAGGCACTGGAAACTTGCTACTCAGGTAATTAAGGTAGCCTATTACATAATTAAGAGAACAGTTGATATTTTTTTGTACTAATTTCTAATGCTTTTCTCTACTAAACTCTTTCCTAACGCCTTTTTATACTAAATTAATTTGTAATTTTTAATACAAATTCATTTTGAATGCTTTTCTCTACTAAATTCATTTTGAATGTTTTTTTTAATAAATTCGTATCAAATGCTTTCTTAAACTAACTACATTTGTAAAGCTTTTCTCTAAAAGGCAGTTAAACTAGCCAATTATATAGAAAGGCAGTGACGTATATATGAAAATTTTAGTGGTCTGTATTAAAAAAAAAAAAAATTGTGGTTTTATTTTCTAAAGAGTTACAGTATGTAGAATCTCAGAAAACTACGGCAATTTGATATTTATAAGTATACAGATGTATATTTATATTATGACTATAGTAGCCATAAAAGGTTAGGGAAAAGAAGATTCAAGATACAGGAAAACTTACATACATTCATATAAAAAATCTATATCTGCAAAGAGTCAATGGTCAATGACAATAGCCAATTTTTCATTAATGCATAGTCAGATCATCAAGTTTTATTTCTATACTGAATCAAAGTTTTCCACACACAAACCCATTCACTTATTAACAAAGTAAGAAAATCTATGTAACCTTTACAAATAAAGTAAAAAAAATCTCCTGTAATAAAGAATACATTCTATAAATATGAATCAACTATTTTGGCCAGGTTTTGATAACAGATTATGGTTTGGCATGAAAAAGAGTTCACTATGTTCAATAGAAAATTGCCTTATTATAAGGCATTGCCGAAAAATTGCATCAGCTGTTCCTAATGATTACTCACAATATCAGCCCGGGGACATAGGCAATGAATTTTTGCCTTCTCCCTGGGATTGAGAAGTAAAGGTGTTACTTAGGAGAATTAACTTCTGATATCTTATTTGATCAATGCTACATAATTATGTATGTTATGTTTAGCCAAATACTTCACCATATTTTATCTGTAGACAAAGAATATTCCATGACTCAGATAACCAATAGAAGAATTCAACATTTATAATATCTTTTCAGATTACAGAAAGTATTATAAACTGTTAATAAACTATTATGAATTTTATTTGATTTTGTTTTAAGCTTAGTTTAGTATTGAAAATAGATTCACAAATATTGAAACATTTTTTTTTCTGTCTAGAAATGTTAAACATATCTATTAATGAAGAAGTAAGTAAAGAAAAGCAAATGAATCATAAACATGAAGAAAACAAGAGAAATTACTATCCATCATAGTGACTTAAAAACATTCTCTTTTTTTTTTTTAAAGAAAAAAGAGCTACAAGTTGTTAAAAATAGGAAAAAGAAAAGATGTTGGGGTTAAAATAACCAAAGAAAAGTAAAATCCTTTTGTTTCTTTCCAACAAAAAAAAGAAAATATTAAAAACAACTTTGAAAATGAATAGATTTTTCATTCATGTTTCCATAAATAGGGAAGTACATAGATGTATGTAAGCATGTGTGCGCGTGTGTGTGTTTAAGAGGGTTTCAGGTATAAAAAAATATTTTTTATAAAATGTCCACATGACTGGAAGCAAACTATCAAAACATGGACTCACTCAAAAAAAAAGTAATAATAAAATAAATAAATAAAAACAAATAAATAAAAAAAAAATCATTAATTTTTCATAAAAGCAATATGTTTATTTAGGGAAGCAAGGATAGATTTTGAAAAAAACTGGACAGAAAATGCAAATGGAAAAATGGACACATGCAGACAACTTGGTTCACAGATAAAAAAGGGACAATTGAAAAGGTTGTTCATCAATGAGATTTATTTTGCCTCATGATGATACAACTCCGTAGTCTAAGTTAAGGGCCTGGTAAAATCCACAGTAAAAAAAAAAAAAAAAAAATTTGAAATAAATTTTCAGATTAACAAGTAAATTCAGAATGAATCTTGTTAAAAAAGGAAGTTATTTTACTTTCAGATTGTAGAAAATGAAATAATAATTTCTCCTTATAATCGAATAACAAGGTTGTAAATATCAGCTAGGCAGCATGGGTGGAACATTGGAAAAGCTTGGACTCTGGAATCGTACTACACAAGATCAAATCCCAACCAAAACCAATGCCCTTACCTTTAGCTGCCTTGGACAGGTGGGGCTCGTTAAATTGGGAGAATAATCTATTTAGGTAAAGAGCAACACCGATTACAAAAGCCCATAAATATAATGAGCACGTAACGATGGGCTTGTGCTCGACCAAGTAAATATAAACAATGTTATATATATATATATATATATATATATATATATATATATATATATCACTGGTAGCTGCTATCATTATGTAACATTAAAGCTAATTAGTTAACTATTGCTGATTAAAAAAGAATTATAATTAAAATGGATCAAAGTTTGTTTGGAGAAATTTGCTAACAAATAATTGTTAAAAGAATCTGAGTAATTTCTAAAGTAAATATAATTGTTACTACAAGTTATTTCAATTGATTTTATGAAAGTTATTTGAATTGTTTATAGAAAGAGATATCTAATTGTAACAAGACACAGAGTGAAGAAAGAGAGAAAGAGTTGCAACAAAGCCACAGGTGACATAATCATTGCACAAAAGATTAGTTTCCGGCATATTCCAAGATTAGTTTTTGTCACATTTACAGAAATTTTAAAGATTAAAAACATTAATGAAAAAGTGTTGCATTATTTTTGGTCTAATGACTGTTGCTGGGTATGATTGAGGAGAATGGAATGACTTATTATAAACGGAAAGTAAATTAAACCTAACTAATCACACAGCAGACGGGAGATAATTAACTTTATTTAATGAAGCCAGATTCAACAGATTGCTCCAATTTGCAAAATCTCAGACTAGAGATCTGACTACTAGATTTACTGCTGCTGCTACTAGATGAATTTGGATGAATTAACGTGTAGCAGTCACCTCAAACCGGAATCGCGCCAGGTGATCCGGCCACCTACTGACCAGTTGGCCGGAACCGCGTAGGGATTCCTGCGAGTAATCTGAGGGACTACTTCGACCCCACTCCCAGAACTTTGGTCAGTCA
>JAUZSX010336122.1:0-10778 GCA_034780655.1 Idiosepius hallami
TAGATATAAAGAAAGAAAGATAGATACATAGATAGATCAAGGGTTAGTTAGATAGATAGATAGATAGATAGATAGATAGATAGTTAAAGAGATCAAGGGTTAGTTAGATATAAAGAAAGAAAGATAGATACATAGATAGATCAAGGGTTAGTTAGATAGATAGATAGATAGATAGATAGATCAAGGGTTAGTTAGATAGATAGATAGATAGATAGATCAAGGGTTAGTTAGATATAAAGAAAGAAAGAAAGAAAGATAGATAGATAGATAGATAGATAAAGAGATCAAGGGTTAGTTAGATATAAAGAAAGATAGATAGATAGATAGATAGATAGATAGATAGATCAAGGGTTAGTTAGATAGATAGATAGAGAGATAGATACATAGATGGTTAGATAGATAAATAGATAGATTGATAGATAAACTCTTGATTTTATTTTTACTGATATTTTAACCTTTCCTTTCTCATAATTATCATAATGTAAAAATCTATTATTTAAAACATTTATTCCATATTACAAAATAAAATCATTCTTTCTCTCTATGTGGGTGTCTGTATATATTTTTCATTGCAATTATTTGACCAATGTTGAAAGAATAATTTACCTGATAATAAACCTACCTTTTTATGTAAATTTATAGATTGTTATTAGAACTGAAAATTATTCAAAATCTTCAATACAAAGAGAATAATCGCTTTTTACACACATATGTAAACATTCTATATAACTTGATATAATAAGACATTAATCTACATACAAAAATCTAGATACACAAACACACACACACACACACACACACACACACATATATATATATAAAATATATTTTTATATTAATAAATTATAGTTCTTCTGAAGCATCATATAATATATAATAAATAAAAAATTTTTATAAAGGCTTAAAGAATGCAGGTTTTGTTATTTTTTTTTTAATTTTTTTTTTGAAAAAATATGAGAAAAAAGAAACAACAGAATTAAACGTAGGCATTGAAAGACCAGCGTGACGAGATGTTTGAGGATGGGTGATATCCCCGAAATACAACAAATAAAAAAAATAACAAAACCTGCATCATTTAAGCCTTTATAAAAAAAAATTATTTATTATATATATATATATATATTATTATTATTAATGGAATTAAATTTCCGATAGTATTATATGAATAAATGAACCATATTAATTACAAATTTGAAATTAACATCAATAAATAATCAAATAATTGGAAGTATGCATATAGGCCTATTTTATTCTTATAAGAAATCATTGGAACTTATCCAATTCGAATTGCGCTGATGATTTCTAATTAGAATGAAATAGGCTTATGTGTATACTTCCAATTATTTATAGATGTTCATTTCAAATTTGTAATTAAATATATATATATATATCTATATACATAAAAATGTAAATTTTTTTTCTGTATTTTGGTGTGATATAGAAACACATTTATAAACAACAGATTTGACTGATTTTTTTTTACAAAATCCTATTAAATTTAATCTATGTTTTTGTGTTATTAAAATCGGTTTTTATAATATAAAAAAAAAATTTTTTTTTTAAATTTTTATTAAATTTCTGCGCTGAGCATTGTTTTCTCTATGAAAGGATTTTTAATTATTATTCATAATAATATTTGTTTTCCTGATAATTTTATTTTTTAAGATATGAGTCATATATTGAAGAACGCTATAAAGAATCTATGAAAAGCCAAGGAAAAGCAGATGCAGTGCGTATAGATTTTCTTCTTTATTTTCTTGATTTTACCTTAAATAAAAATTAAGGAAGCTTTTTTCTAATCATACATAAATTAACACATTGATTTGATGGAAACTCATGAAATGCCTTAATAAAATCAAATAAATATTTTTCATTAGTTATATATATATACTTCATGAAATTAGAATTTTTATTTAGATTCAATAAATTGGCCACATGAATGTTAATAGTTATATTTTTTCTATTTAATTGATTAAAACTTCCTTACTGGATATCAACAGTTTGTGCTGGCTCAACTATTTTATCATTTATTCGTACATATTAAAATATGTTAATATCTACAGGGTCTCTCAAAAAAATGTACTCACAAATAAAAATTCGAAGCTATTCCATTTCATTGGATGTTCATAAATAAAGGATTTCTCATCATTCGAAGTGTGACTACATTTTTTTTTGTAGACGCCCTGTATTTTATGAGCTTTTTTATATTAATGTATTTATTTATCAAAAGTTAGTCAATGTCCTGAATTTTCTTTGATTGTTTTTTCTCCTTATCTATTAGTTGGCTAATGTTGATATAATTGCTGCTTTGGACATGTATGTTGAGAAAGGACAATGGGATAAATGCTTGGAGACTGCAGAAAAGCAAGTAAGACTATCTTTTGTATCAATCTAGTTTTATTATAATGGACTTCATATCCGAGGTCCCTAATCATTATTGATCATTTGCTACTAAGCATTAAAGGACTGAATAATTCATGTAGAATGATGTGATAAATAAAATAATGCGTTTTGTAAAATATAAATTGTTTGGGTTTTTTTTCCTATCATATCGAGTTTTTTTCAGTCATTTAATGTTAAGGACTATTATTTTTGATTAACAACTTTTCTTCATCAAGAAATCATTAGAATAGCACAAGTTGGTCTATTTAATTCATAGCTAAAGTAAATGCAATGATTCATGTCTTTCCCAAGGGTATTAACCTGCATGTTAACAACAGTATGATTAGGATTTGAACTAGCATATTATAATTCAAAAGTCAAGTGCTAATACAGTGTTCCAAGTGGACTTCTCCATAAAATTGAATATTTGACCTTTATTCAAAATGATTTGTTTGAATAATAAATTTTATTTTATTTTATTGAATTTTTATTTTCTCTGTTTTCTCTTTGGTATTAAAAATGTAATAATTCATAATTATCAATCTTTTAATGCTTTTCAGTTTTTAATGTTGTTATTTCTAGGTTTGAAACTAAATGATGACATCAGTAGTTTTTTATCTCTTTTAGGGTGAAAAGGTTTTACACAAATATGTGGCTATTTATGCCGCTTATCTAATCACAGAGAAAAAAACTATTAAAGCTCTTGAATTATTCAGCAATTATGGAACACCACCAAATCCACAGGTTTGTTGCAATTCTTATTCAAAATTCTAATAATAAACAGCAAATTAACTTGATGTTTTGGTATTAATTAACCTATTGATATGCCATAAAATATACCAAAAAAAACAATCTTTTGATAGTTGGCTGAATAAACAAAACAGAAATTTAAAAACTTTAACTTATTTTGCAACTTGAAAAACAAAAACTTTTAAATAATCCTTTTTTCCTGCTACACCATCGACTTTTTTCAGGTTATTTTTTTATTTACATCTTGTTGAACTGATAGCTTGTTTCGTTCTTCCCTCCATGATTAACATCTGCTTCTATCATCAGATTTTGATGGCAATTGTTGATCGCTCTTGGCCTAGTTTTCAATGTACTTGATACTCAGCATAAGGTTTTGTAAAAGTCTTTTAGTTTTGTGATGAGCGATTAAATCAAGCAATCTTTAATTTGATGATAAGTTAAGGGTGAAATTGCATTAGTGTTTGTTTTTTACTAAATATGCTTGAATGAATAATGCACTATATAGAATTTAATGTCTGTATTGCTTTATTTGGTCATTTAGCTTGATAGAAAAAAGGTACTTTGAAAACAAGGTACATCTAACTTTTGTTTTTTTATAATTTGGACAAAATCTTTGAAAAAATTGTTTATCTTTAACCATTATTTTTTTTAATATAAAATGTAATAATAATAATCGTAATTCTCATAATCTTCATTTTACTTGATTTGTATTTGTTACTTTTCAAAATGTTTTTCCCTGGTCGGCAGTGATTTTCATTTTATTTAGAAAAATATTTATTGCTGCAATAAATATGGTATTAAGTAGAAGTAAAAAAACAAACATTTTTCTTCCATAATTATTATTATCATTTACAGATTTCACCCTAGCTGTTTGCAGTGAGGGTGGAGCATTGGTAAAACCTCAGACTCTGGACTTATATTACATGAATTTAAATCTCAGTCAAACCATTGCATTTACCTTTAGTTTCTGTCCAAAATTTCATCATGTATGGGTTTTTATGCTCCATTCACTGTGCACTCAAGGGGACCATGCATGCTTCACTTGTTCTATTTTGGTTTCAGTTTCTTTTTTTTGCTTATTTCTGTTATTATGATGAGTGCAGTTGTCTGTAAGTGTACCATGATGAAGACGACTGGGTTTCAAATAGTGTTTGTAACGAAGTGGGTTGAGAATACCTCACATGGACAACTGGAATTTTCTTTGGGTAGAGTTGTTCTTGTTCTTGAGGCATTGTAATCACCTTTCTCTCCACAGGGCTGCAACAGAAGCCCTCCCTCCTAAAAGACGATATGTACACCTTAATTGTGAATTCACATTGTTTTATTCTAGTCAGCACCCCCTATGTGCATGGGTGGGGGGAGTCTTGTTCGCTCTTCGGCTGACTACTCAAGACTGACTCACCAAAGACTAACTGTCTCTCTGACTTCCGACTATGTGACCAAATCACATCACTTCCTATTCTGGAGTGGAGTGTAACTATAGATGACCAAAGGCATCCATAATTACTCTACATAAGATGTTTATTTTTCCATTGATTCCAATATTCTTCAGTCTTCTTTTCGAGTCTTTTGAGATTATTCCTAATGGAATAAGATGTAGTAGGCACTGTCTTATTCCAGTCAAAGACTGTAGAGTGCAACATCTCTTTTAAGTTTCTTCCTTCTATGTCTACTTGACACACTTACCATTATGATGATATCAGCCCTCTCTCACTGATTCATGCCCTGACTGAACTGGAGTATGGGAAGCTTCCAATTTACAATTTTTTATGTAATGACATTTTTTCGTTCTTTTTTTTTTTTCAGAATTTCAACATTTACAAACGTATAATGAGTGATCTTCTTAGCATGAAAGGTTTGAATGTTCCTGCTGCATACAAAGTTTGGGCTTCTTTAAGAAACATGTTTTATAGTTTGGTAAGTTAAACTGATTAAAACATGAATTGAAGAATATTGCATCAGAGTTGATGAGTTCAAATTTCAACTGGTTTTATTATACTTGTAGTCCAGGAAAAAATGGTATTGCCCTTGCACCCAAAGAGAAAATAACTTTAGTGGGCTAAAAGTGTAGCCTATGGTCCTATAAATATAGTTCAGTTCCAAGTGAGTTATATTTTTGTTAACATGCAGAACCGTGTTTAGGGAATCCTAAGCTCCAATCTGAAGCCATTAAAGTTAAATTTACTTTGAGTGCAAGGTCGAGACTCTTTTTTTCCTGAACTATTGGTGGTGAACATGAAACATTTGTGATATTTGTTAGAGAAGGAGGAAGGGAGATTTTATTATTGTAGTTAAAAGCGTTGGATAAGGATGAGAAAAATTGATTTTTATAGCAATTTTATTTTTCCCCATTTCTATTGACCAATAGAAAGATCTTTCTCTCTTGTATTTATTTCATCTTGAACCGACCTAAACACTCTTTCTTCTATTTATCACAACCTTTGGCAATATCTTCCAAACTATTTCTTTTGATTTAAGAATTCTTTTGATGCAATCATATTAAGTGCTCTTTTGTTTTGTGTTTTACTTAATATTTTACATCGTGGGAAGTTGACTTCTGTCTAAAGTTTTGACCACTTCCTAGAGAAAAAAAGCTGTCTATCATCTTGGAAATATTATTCATGTTTTTACTCAAAGTTAACTGAGACAGCAATTCAGACGAAAAATGGAACTACATATGCATAAAAAAATTTCCTGTCTGACTGAAATAAATTGTCTTTCTATTATTTAATATTATAATTAAATATTTATTGATTTTTCTTTACAGCTAACTGAACTTAATAAATCGAGTGGAGTTGGTGACAGTATAAAAAGAGATTTTGATACATTGCTGCTTATCAGCCATTATTATGCGACCAGGGCTGCTTCCCAAACAAATCCATCTCTGGCCCAAATTGCAGCCAAACTATCAGTAGCCCTTTTACGACACACGGATATAATTCCAGCAGATAAAGCATTCCATGAAGCTTCCATGATGTGCAAGGTGAGATTTTTGGCTTTGTATTAAGCACAAGCTGAAAGCCAACCTTTTTTTCCCTAAGCAGATATTTTATAAAGTGTTGGAAACTTAAATTTTGGAATCCATATAAGCAAGTATAAATACCACTGTAATTAAAGGGATGAAAATTATTTTAAGAGTATTTTTTATAAGGTCATTTGTATTGGGGTTTATTTTATTTCAAGATTCTTTAGTTTTAGTCCAAACTTGCATTTAAAGAATTGATTATTATGATTAGTTTTATTTTTTTCCTTCTTGTTTTGCTTTTCAGTCTGTCGGTTGGGAAAGTATGGCCTTTGTTTTTGCAAATCATTATTTAGATCTTTCTGAGGTAAGTCAATAAGTAACAAAATATAGGTTTTAATGTATTCAAAAATTAAATGCATTACAAGTGTAAATTTGTATATTTCCTATGTTTTTACTCAAGTCTTGAATGATTTTAAATATTTTATCTATAGATTATGTTTATAATGAAATTATATACTGATAGTATTATAACTGTTGACTTCAAAAATTAGAAACATTTATAAAAGACTCAAAGGATATTTATTTACATTGTTGTTAAAAGCAGTTATTTTACTTGTCTTTATACATCATGTATAATTAGGCAGTAAATAATTAGTAAATAATTGTCTATATACTTTTATAAAATAATAATAATAATAAGCTTTTTTTTTTACTTCTTTTTCATTTTATTTTTTCTGATAATTTTTTTAATATCTGTTTTTTGATAATACATGCATTTCTGTTGTGCAGCACTTTTAATAATCCTTGACTGTAGTCAATCTCAAAACTTATCCTGAATAATCCAGTTAAATTTAGGATTATAGTGTTTGTATTTAATAAGGTATTTTCCAATAGATTTATGTAAAACTTTTAAAATGTAAAATGATTTGATATTTTCTTCCTTTGCAGGCAATTGAAGATGGCACATTAGATAGTGTGGACCACAGTGATTTTCAAGATACAGATGTTCCATTTGAAATACCTTTACCTGAACACCAATTTCTCCCTGTAAGATTTCTTCACTTTTATTTGCTTGGAAATAATGGATACAATATAACTTTTCTGTGCCGTGCTTAGATACATAGCAGCCCTGACGCAGAATGCTCTTTGCTGCCCCTTTACTCTAAAAAATACAACTTGCATACCCACCACATAATATAGGCTTCGATCAAAGTCTACATATACAAACATATACAGAATTGATTGGTTTATATTTTAACATATAAGTGTAATAATGATTTTATACTTGATCTTGATAATTAATTATTTTGGTAATTTTTTGCTTACAAAAAATTTTGGTAGCCAAGGAGCTTTGTCCCCCCCCTTCAGTTGTGGGGTCTGCGGTGGGGGGCCCTAAGCAGAGCCCTGTAACTTTTAGAAATGTTTATAAACACCATGTTTCTTTTAATTGTCTTTACTCTTTATAAAGTCAAACTTTTTCAGATTTTCTAATCTCATTGCAATATCCATGTTTAATTGCTTGTTCTGGTTTATGTATTTATTATTGATTTGAGCAGGCAAATGAAATTGAAGCCCAGAAAGAATGGGTTCTTGAAGTTTCCATGAATCAAACTGTTGAACAAGTATTACCCAAAGATGATCGTGGAGTATATGAGGCTTCATTATTGGACATCAATTCAGGACAAACTGCCCTGCCTTGTGCCATTACAGGTAAAAAAAAAAGTGTAATTAATATTTATTTTAAAAATCTTTACAAAACAGTTTACACCTGCATAAATTGAATGCATACAAATCGTTTTTTTTTTTCACTTTTAATTTGATAAATAATTTTTCAATGAAATATGTATATTTTAGGTTTAATGAAAGTCTAAAATCTAAAAAGTATAGTTTTGAAAATATCAGGTGCTATGCTTGAAAGAATTTCACCAGAGAATTGGAATGATAACTTATATAACTATATTCAATGATTTAAAATTGAAATTTGAGAATTATAAATTTCAATTCTTTTGCCAAGAAAATATGAATGGTTTTGTTTTGATTGGATCTCATTCATTTTACAAGATGAGCTACTTCCATAATGATAACTAACTTGTCCTGGAAAAAATTTCACAGTTATTATTAGTTTTTATTTTTTTCTAACTGATGGTTATCTTTTTGATTTTTATTTTTGTTTTCTTCTACACAACTAAATCTGCTTAAAAGGCAAAGAAAATTTATGAAGAAAAAATATAATCTATCATGTATCAATAAAAACTATATTTAAAAAATACCAAATAATGGAAGTGTTTTTATAATAAGATTTCAATTGTAACCTATTCATATGTATATTAAGAATTTCACTTAAAATTTTTACTAAGAAAGGAGGATACCTTTGATTTTCTAACTAGGAAATGTTGCACATTAGTGAAAATTTAGTAAATCCAACATAAGCTTCAATAAAACTGTTGTCAAGCCAAGTTATAATTAGTCTGTCTTTAAAACAAAGCTAACCAAAATTTTAACATCCAAAATGTGGGGTAACATTGAAATAACAAATTAAGTAACCAAATTTCACTTAAGAAAAGTTATGGAAATTTTTCTTGTAATTTTATACACAATTTTTAAAAATATTATGCTTTCAGAGGCTATTTAAAAGGTTTTTTTTCTGCTGACAATTTGGTTTGTATTTTTATTTTTTAAACTTTCCAATGAATGATTCCTATGAAAAATATTGAAAGATTAGAAATAAGACAGAAATGATTCCATAATGCACCAACATCTGGTTGATTGAATCTCTTCATGTTAGAGCCAAAGTTTCCAAATACGTAAACAAGTTTTACTCTTTTCCTATATTTTAGGTTATCCAGTCATTCACAACAAAATGACATTTAAACACCCTGGCATCAGTGCAAATAAAGAGGATTGGAATAAATTCTACATGGCTGCAAAGGTAAAAATTAAAAAATATTTTTAGTAATAAAAACCATTGAGCATTGATCAAGTAAAAGAAATGATAGCCTTTAGAAGTGTCTACTGGAAAATTCTATTACGCTATAGGTTTCAGGAGCTTAATTTATTCAGTTATAGTTATGTAATGTTATTGCAAATACCTCAACTAGTAGTACTAGTTAGATTGAAAATATTTGTAAATTATTTGGGGGAGGTGGGGATGGTATAAAATTAGAATTTGGTTTTAGAAATTTGGTTTTAGAATAATAATCAGAAAAATGTAAATAATTCATTTTGTGAAATTTTTTATAAGATAAATTTAAATTGTTTTCAGGAAAGTTATTTTACTTATATTTGGAAAATAGGATATTCAAAATATATATGAAATAGAGAAGAGAAGACAAGGGTAGTAAGATGTGATAGACAGAAGATTTTAGTCACCAGCCCAACCCAGAATAATCTGTCTGTCTGTCTGTCTCTCTTTCAGTTACAGGTCTTTCATATAGAACTCAAGAAATAAAAGAGAAAATAATTTGTTAGAAAAAAGACTTTGTTGTTTCTCTTCTACATCACTGTAGAAGTCAGCCAGCAATTTGCTTGGGGTATATTGTAAAATAAAGACAATTCAAAGTAGAAGAGACCCTGTGTTTGCTAAAACTTATTTAGTGTAGTGAGACTTCATATTGAAATCTTTGAATAATTTCTGTTTATTAGCTGTTTCATCCGATTGAAATTTTTATAACCAATGGTTATTAATACAGATTATAAAATCTAAATGAAGAATTTCTCTTCTCACAAAATGAGTTTTAATTTTGTTTTTTTGCATTTATTTTCAGTTTATCTTTTCAGTAAAAATATAAATCCATTTTCAGTCCCTGTCATAAATTCAATACTAGGAATATGAAAAGTAATTTTCTATTTCCATTTCCTATCATTGATCTAATGTAAGGAGTTCAGAAAACAAGCCTTACATTAATTAACTTTTTAGGTATGCATTCATACAAATGGTTGATAGGTCATTAAGCACAAGCAAAGCAAACCAATAACTTCATGTGTTGCTAACAACTGCATTAAAGCAGTCCATAACCATTTATATGACAGAATGATATATGATAGTAGTATATCAAAACCTTTTGGATTCTCATCAATAATTGTAAGTAAAATTATTTAACATTTTGGCTTTCCATAGTTAAAAAAGTTTAATGATTTTCATTAATGTTTTTCATTAAAACTAAAGAGTTTTTAAAATTATTCCATTGCTTTTTTTTATTTTGAAGGTTTCCCACAGTCCAGAGCTGCAAGATGTCTTAATGTTCATAAGTCATTGGTGTGAGATTTCTCAAGACATCAGTTATTCTCTGAATATGTCTTGATTAGCACAATCAACAATCTGTCATAGAACTCTCACTCCTTGTACACAAAAGAGTGACTATGACAATTGAATCCGTCCAACACAGTTTAATTCAATGATTATTCTCAAAGAACTCACCTGTTTTGTTTCTTATTTATATAAAATTTTGAAATATTTTGAACTTTGTTTAAATCTTCATCTTTTAGGATATATCAAGTTTTTCATAAATTTCAAAACTGCATATCTTACTTTTTCTGACTAGTTAGAAATTACAATTCTTTTAATAATTTTTTTACAGCTTCAATAAATACTATTCTTCAGATATTCAGCCAATCATCAATCTCTCTCTCTCTCTCTCTCTCAATATATATATATATATATATATATATATATATATATATA
>JAUZSX010336143.1:0-10777 GCA_034780655.1 Idiosepius hallami
CTCCTCCGACACAGACTCAACTCACGTCCGTTCTTGTCCCCGTTCTGTCACATTCTCCCTGTTCGTCTCTCCTCGACACCGGTCTGCCTCTCCTCGCTCCAAAACCGGTGCCAACCGAACCTCGTCCGACTCTGTTCTCTTCCGACCAGAAAATCACACTAAACTAATATAAGTTTTTTTTCTTAAATTTTCAAAGGCATCAATTGTGTTGAGGATTTTTGAACGAATGAAAACATTTAAAAAATATTAATCCATAAATATCTGGTATTAATTACAATTTACAATGAAGATTATTCAACATTCACCGGTGCCCGTGGAATGTTTATGAAGCCGATGAAGTTGATGTCAGCACAGTGATGGATTAATCGATTTTAGAGTGACAGCTGAGATATAAAGGATAAGGTGGGCTCCAGACTGGAGGATAAAATCAAATCCCAGAGCACAAAATATCGCTTGTAATAATGGTGCATCTCCCGTCTTCGTATATCTATAACCTTTAAAAAATACGTTTTAAACGAACCTGGAATCTATCTATCTATCTATCTATCTATCTATCTATCTATCTATCTATCTATCAATCTATCGATCGATTTATCAATCCCATCATCATCATCATCATCATCATCATCATCATCTTTTTCTTCTTCTTCATTTTCATCCCCCCCCCCACCTGGACCTAACTAATATCCAGGGGAAGCTAACTCAACGGAAATGTCTTAAACGACGAATTAAAATGCTAGCGTTCGATTTCCTTTGTGGGGGGGAAATTTATTCATTTGCATAATTTGAAAAAAAAAACAACAAAAAACAAAAATACAAAACACACAAAAATAAAATAAAAAAGAGAATTAGATAAAAATCATTATAAAAAGAATTCAATTAAATAAAAAAAAAAGTAAAAACAACCGAACAAACAACAAAAATAAAAACAACAAAAACAATAATAATAATAATAAAAAAAACAAAACAAAACACTGCCACCTAAACCTACCCAAACCTGTAGACTCAGAACATACTCCAGGTTTTTCCTTAATTAAAGATATCAAAATAATAATAATAATAATAATAATAATAATAATAATAATAAATAAAGGATAGATAAAATTGAAATAGAAACGAAAGAAATCGGAGAAAGAGAAAAAGATTTAAAGGAGGGGTGGAAAGAGAGAGAAAGAGAGAGAGGGGGGGAAACAGAGAGAAAGAGAGAGAGAGGGGGGAAAGAGAGAGAAAGAGAGAGAGGGGGGGAAAAGAGAGAGAAAGAGAGAGAGAGGGGAAAGAGAGAGAAAGAGAGAGAGAGGGGAAAGAGAGAGAAAGAGAGAGAGGGGAAAAAGAAAGAGATAAAAAGAAAGAAAAAAGAAATATTGAGAGAAAGAAAGACAAACATAGATTCATAGTAAAACTTCGTTCGTCGTCAAACCTGAGACTAGCGAAGTACAAGGTTAGATGATGAATAAAAGAATCAAGAAAACTTTTAATCAGGGTTCAAGGGTTACTGTGATAAATATTCAAGATTTACTTTTCAATCATGCGTTATTTCATCATGTTCTTCCCTGTTTTATAGAAAATAATCTTTAAAATCTTTGCTAGAGCACAGAACATGTACACAGGCCCTCAATTAACAAACTGAAGTGTGTTGATAGTATTGTCCTAAGATATTGGTTGAAAATTACTTATTACCTTCATTTTATGGCTATAACTAAAACACTTTTTAAAAGTTTGATAAAGTAAATGATTATATTTGGCCAGTTGTGAGTCCCATTTCAACAAAGGTGCCTAAAGTGTGCGTTGTAAAAGGTAGGGCATCTAAAAATGTGGCGAAATAGGAGAATTCCAAGTGGAAAGGTAGGTAACCTACAATATATCTAAAAATATTTTTAGGGTTAAATTCGAAAATATGTTGATTTTCGATCAATATAACGAGAGAACTTATCGTTTTGAAGTGCCCTGTAAATCGATTGATTAATAAATATATAGAAAGAAGTAGAGAGATAGAAATAGATAAAAAAATAAATTAGTTGATAGGTAGGTAGGTAGGTAGGTAGAATTAAAAAAAATATAAAACATTATGAAATCTATATTGTATGCCACATGTAGAAATTATGCCAAATATCCGAAGATTATTTTTCGTCTTGCACAGAATTAAACGTTTATTTTTATCAATTGGAGATTTTTTCAAATTTAAATTTGAAAAAAACTCCAATTGCATTTTCAATTTCCGAATATTTTCAGTTTAATCTAAAAAGAAACGCAATTTTCAAATGGCAAGAACATTATATCATAGCTTAATAAAACTTTTTTCGAATTTGGACTCATCTTTAAAGCAGAACATTTTTTATTGCTTGTTTTTTTCAAATCAGAACAGAAACTTTAATACCAAATATAATTGGTGTTTTGGTTGAGGTGTGCTAAGAGGAAAGAGAGACTCATCATTAATGGTAAGCGTCATTGGTCAACTCATGTACTACCGTGGATTAAAGGTTTGCATATAGACTATTGTCCTCATCTTTATATGTAACTCGAACGCGCTCATATTCATGTGATAAAGCTAACCATTAGGATGCAGATTATTTATCAAGTAAACTAAATTGAAGACAAGGATGAAGGTCACTAATAAACAAATTAAAGACAAAGCATCAATCTCAATATCAGAGGAACCAGACCGAGAAAAGGAAGTTCTCCAACACCCACGAATTACACAAATAACTTAAAAGCCAAACATCTAATAGCATCAAAACATTCTCTATAATTGAGAAATATATTTTTATGTAAACAGAACCCACAGGTTGCGATTAAAATGGACACAAGAGCCCAAGGAAAAGATTTCTACAGTTCGTAGAATTTTCCCAGAGAAATTGGACGCTCATGGTTTTTCAAACATAAAAACAAACAAGAGACAAGAAACTGGTAGCATACAATGGCAAACCGGTAAAGTATGACAGTAGCCTCAACATACAATGAAAATCCAATGAATTAGATTGGCATAACAGCGTTTTCTACATTTTAGATGTGTAGAGGGCCATCATTGTAGAGGTGTACAAAGCTAGCAGTTCTAGGATTAATTTTGCTAGGACAACTCAAACTAATTACCCTTCACAACGCAGCCAGAAAAGAAGATGCCGTACGCTGAGAGCAGATTAATGCTAATATTTGAATATGATCAAGAAATCCTCAATAGGCAAGGAAAATCTTCCAGCATAACCAAAGGAAACCTTACAGCTACATGACCTCCCCAAAAAAGCGTGGGAAGTTGTTGGCATTGATTTGTTTTACTATAATGATCAAGAATACCTAATAATTGCTAGAGTAAATTTCCAATTACAAGGAAAATTACCGAGCTGACTAAAAGCAATATGATCTTTTCAGCAATGAACTAGATCTTCTCTGAACATGGTATTTCAACCAGAGTTGTTAGTGACAATGGACCACAACATTCCAGTGAAGTATTTAAATAAATTGCTCAACAATAACAATTTAATCACTTAAAATCATTTCCAAAGTTTCCAAAATCAAATGGTTTTAGTGGACGATAAATTCAATCTGTTTAAAAGAACATTAACTAAGGCAAAACATACAGGAAGAAATCCTAAATTAGCAATGTTATGCCTACGAACAGCAATTAATCAATTACAAATTGCTGAGCCGAGCTGAACTCTTAAATAATTGCATTATGGGATCGAACATAAAAAGCGAAATTTCCAAGCCTAAGATTTCCTGATCGTGATCAAATCCAAGAACAACTAAACCATGGGAACTGCAGAAAATATGTCATGACAGAAAGGATTATTTTTTTTTTCGGAATTTTGCCTTTATCTTTTATTGTTGTTATCACACTACGTTTAGGCCAACTTATTCTTTGGCCTTCGTCAGGTGATTAACTGCTAACTCAGATAGGAATGTCATGTCTTGTAAATTTATCTCTAATAATATCCACCTTCAATAATTGTTGTCTATCGCACTACGTTTTGACCTGTCCCACTAGGTCAGAGGTTTAGTTCGGCAACTATGGAAGGCGGTGATTACTGAGGATATTTTAGTATCATTAAAATTAGACTCAATTTTGTACGAGAAGTTTTTGATGCAATAATAAATGAATAATTAAATATAGCATTTCGAATGTTTTGGTTTTTGAAATAAATTTTTCGCAACAAAAAATACTCCAACAAAAACAGATTCGTCTATAATTTGTTTCTCCTGGTATAATTTTAATATGAAAACAGATTCAAATACAAAATGTTTCTTGAAAATAAATCTTTTGATAAAACTTGCTTGTTCCACTTTTCTTTTCTGAAAGAACATCTGTGAAGAATATTCTAACAAAGTCGTTTTTTTCTTCTAAAAATCGTTTGTTTAGTAACAGCATTTTTTTTCTAATGATTTTTCTTTTGTCAACAAATAAACTGAATTGATTGATAGGCCCTTAAACAAAATAAGAAACTATCCTTTTTTTTTTCAATCCATTCATTCATAAACCATTGTATGTCTATTTGTCTGCATTCTTTATTCCTTTCTTTCTTCCTTTTCTTTCTTTTATACAATATACACATAAGCATAAACCCCTCTGTTTTTTTTTGTAAACACAACACAAATGCCCAACCCTATCACCACGTCAATTGCTCAATTCAAATACTTAGATATTTGTCTCTCTTTTGAAGTCACAATCTCCGTTTGCTATTTTCTACACATCTAGCGCAACCCAAGCCGAAGCCTAACCCTGCAATTAACAATAGAATCCTTTACATCACGTTGTCATTCTACCCCACCTAAACCGCATCAAAAGTGAAAAAAAAGGCTCCAAACATTTAACCTTATCAGCGTTCAATCATATCACAAAGATTTGTTTCCTTTTCTCCTATGTGAGTGTGTGTATACTATATTCACTTGGTCGAGCACCGATCCAAGTTTTGCACAAGGCCATTTTAACGTGCCTATCATATCCCAGTACTTTTGTAATCAGTTTTGCCCTTCATCTAGATGAGTTACTCTCCCGAGTTGATGAGCCCCATTTGCCCGAGGCAACTTAGAGTAAAGGCAATTGTTTTGACTGGGATTTCAACTGGTGTAATACGAATCAAGAACCCAAGCTTTTATCAATGCTCCATCTTCGCTGTTATATAGCATATAACCCAGTAGCACCGCATAGTCGGGTTACGGGGGATTAAACTGATTTCTCTCTGTCTGGTAAGGAAGGTGGCTAATCTCTCTGAAGGATTAAAAACAAGACCTTTCAAAGGATGGATGAATCTCTTTTGGGGATCAATGGTCACTTTTCTCCATCTATTTACGTATAAAAATGTGTATGTATGTTTGTATATTTTCCCCTTATTTTATCTTTTTATTTTCCTCGATAAGTCTCGAGTCGTAAACGATTAACGTCACACCCAGAAAGTGAGGCGGATGAGCAGCATGCAAATCTTGCTTAGACGTTCAATCATGATTAGTTCTTGAGATTTACTTTTGAGCTTCCTTGTGTAAGTTTCTTATCCAAGAGTTATCTACCCTTAATTAATCAACGAATCTAAAGCTCGGCTAAAAATCCAAGGAACGTCATTAAAAACCATTAAAAAATGATTTGCTATTAATCGTGTGTCTTATTTGAAAGATATATATATATATACATATATGTTTGTTTAGTGTGATCAATATCAAAATTCAAATGATAGTGTGTCCAGAAAACCCTGCCAAAGTTTTATTTTCCCTTTCATTGGCCATAATTAGGGGAATAATTCAACCTACTAATTATTTTGATTGTTTGTTTGTTTTGTCTGTTACGGCATATCAACCTTTTTAGGTCATTTAATGCCAAAAACATTCATCTTATGTATACTCCGTTGTTTGTTTAAACAACTTAATTATCGCTATTTAATCCATTGCTGGAGGGAATGTAGGGATTCATATCTTTCTTAAGGGTATTAGTCCAATTATGAACGCGAATGGAACGACTGGGATTCGAACTCGCGTACAACGATTCCAAAGTACAAATGCTTACTCACCAATTTTTAGTAAGATAATGTAACAACAAACAACGTCAATATTTTCCCCCCCTTTTTTTTTTTAAATCATAACCGAAAGAATTTGGTCTTCAAAATTTCCCGATTTCAGAAATTGTGATTTTCGATTGTTGGGAGTGTTAGAGCAAAAAGCTCGTAAAAACATCTACAGACCTTAAAAGATAACCTAAGCAACACCACATAATTTTATTAAACAAAAGGTGAACATAATTGAATGACTAGGATTTTAATTAGGATTATACGATTATAAATTCAGAATACTAACTGTAAATCTTATTTTACTTCTTATTTTGAAATGTCGAATTGTAGATTATCTATGGTGGACAAACGATAAAACTTGAGAATTAATAACTAAAACTGGAGGCTGAAGTAGTCATAACTATTAATGCCAAAAACATTCATTTTATGTATACTCAGTAGTCATAACTAAAATACAGACCTTCGAATTGTGAATTTTTTTATCAACTTACGTTTTCAGATGAAAACTGCCAATTCTACAAAAGACTGATTCACACCTTACTTTGATCGTTGTAAACATATGGAGTTATGTACCCTGAACCTTATGTGTAAGGTTCGTTCCTTCTAACTTTACAATCGTGACAAACTTTCTCATAATTATGTTATTATTGTTTCGTTAACGAGATTCATTAAAATTTTGTAGACTCTATCAAAGAATTGGATTTTCTTCCAGTCATTAAAATCTTTAGCGATTTTATCAAGTATTCATGAGTTGCACGAAAACGATTTGACGAATTGTTTTCAATTCATTTTACGTAGACATGAAATATTTGTATAAATATTTGAATAATGAATAAAAATATTGGCCTTTAAAAGACGTTTCTTTATTTTTCTTATCTTTACATATTGGTCTAAGTACCACGTATGTCTATTAAAATTGTCCACTGGCAATACACATTTTATTGGCTGAGCTGCTTGAGGGGTAATGAATTTTCTTTGTTCTTCGCCAAGAAGCGGCCAGAGAGAGAGAGAGAGGGGGGGAGAGGGAGAGAGAGAGAGAGAGAGAGAGAGAGAGGTAGTAGGAGAGAGAGTGAGAAAGGGAGAAGAGGGTTCTATGTTGTGGTTCTTTGACTGAAATAAGGAAGGAAAAAGAGAGGGTCAAACAGATAATGTCTTGTAGAGAGAGGATTATTTTAACCTGATTCTCTGGAACTAAAATACAGGGCCATTAGGGTTCACTCCTACAGCCATTTTGTAGTGCAGCAGGAGATTTAGAATATAAAATAAATTTAGAATATAATCAGCCCGAAAAAAATCAAACAAAATATGAATTATTGTCACGGCAGAAGTGCCACATCATTACATGATTTTCATAAAAACCAGTTTTATTTTGTGAAAGTGTGAGGGGTTCAATTAGTTCTAGAGTTTAACCAAGTAAAAATTGATTTTATCACGTTTTTTTCAGAGTTATTTATAGCAAAGCCCATGTTGATATTAGACGAGTGAAATTGACGTCTTTTTCATAGACTAAAGTGGAAAAACTTGCTGTCAAGTCTTAAAAACGTTTAAAAACATCACAAGAAGTACATGTAGATTTAATTAAATCCAAAAGTCAGATATGCTACATCATTCTGATATCGACAAAGAAAAAATGAATTCAATTCAACCAAATTTGATCAAATCATCTTTTTTGTAGTGTCTGTCTGTCAATCTGACATGTATTTATCTTTACCGTAGAAGAGCCGCCTGCGGGGATATACAATTTAATAAAGATATAGGAAATTGAAAACGCACAAAACTACAAAGATGGTCACACTCAAAACCAAGAAGACACCAAACATCGATCCAACCAATAAAGCAAAAAGCCAACCATCACCATTCAATCCCTTCTATCTATCTATCTATCTATCTATCTATCTATCTATCTATCTATCTATCTATTGGATTTGGGAATACATTTGTAGTGTTTTTATCCCATTTTTTAATTAAGAAATCCCATTGACTTCTGATGATTAAGAATCGTTTTGTAATCGCAGTTCATTTTTCGTCCAATTCACGACTTGTTTCGTTACTGTCCTTCTTCAAAAGTTGTTTGGGACGCTCTTCGTTGGGTTTAAAGGTCTTTCGCTGCAACATCAAAATAAGTATTTTTGAACTTTATGAACCATTTCCGTACTAGAGACTCGTCTATGACACCTTCTTCGTATATCTTGCAAATGATCCGGTCTGCTTCAACTGCTTTTTGTCCTCGATAAAGAAGAAGGGCAAGTGTCGAAAGTGTAGCTTTTTACTTTCTATATATTCCATTTCTAAGTCTAAAAAGTAATAAAAACAACTAAAGATGCTAATCATCAAAAGATGATTAGCATTAGTTATGGACGGCATGAAAAGCTCTATTGAATGAATATTATACAACAAAATGTCGTAAAAAAGAAAATATAAAAACGCTACGAACTTATTCAAAATCTTAATAGTTAAGTAGTGTACGGACTTTTCATCACCCGACATTTCATCACCCGACTCTTAATCACGGAAAATTAATCACTTTTAACCACATGGTTTTTTCATCATGTGGACGCCTATATTCTGAGAGTTTTAATCACTTGGGGATTTCTTAAAGCGTTTGAACGGTGTTATACCAAATATCATATTTACTTGGTAGAGCACCAAACTAAGTTTGGCACAAGGCCATTTTTACGTTCTATATATACCTGGGCTTTTTTAATTCGGTGTTACCCTTCAGCTTGATCTCCCGAGTTAACGAGCCCCATCTGCCCGAGACAGCTAAAGTGAATGCAATGGTTTTGACTGGGGTTTGAACTCGCGTAGTACGATTTCAGAGCCCGAGCTTTTACTAATCCTCCACCTTCGCTGCCCAAATATATTTATTCTAAAAATAATGTTTTTTTCACCACATTATTTGTCCATTTTTTAAAAAGAATTTTAGGATGATGATCTTATGCATAAACCCATTTTTGCGAATAAGCCCCAAATTGTCAAAGACCCTAAAAATTTAACGCAATAAAAACATATTTTCATAAATAACATTTTAGACTTTTAATCACATGTTTTTCATCACCTAAACATTGAATCACCCCATCGAATTTTAGATGTAACTTTTTTCGATGGGGTGATTTAATGTTTAGGTGAAGAAAAACACGTGATTAAAAGTCTAGTGATTATATTTCTGTGATTAATAGTCAAGTGATGGAACGTCAAGTGATGAAAATTCAGTAAACCTAGTTTAGTTTGTTTATATCTCTATATTAATCTTTATTCTTTGCATTCTCGCTCGTTCGTTCTCTCACTCGATGGCATTGCAAGGGGAGGGTGGAGGCAGCGATCCGCCCCGGGTGGCACACGCAAAGGGCTGGCATTTTGAGTGGGTAAAAATAGATAATAGAAAAATAAATAATTGTAAATATTCAATAAAAAAACCTGAAACTTTAAAACGAAAATGAGTTTTAAAGTCCGTAGTATGTTTTCATGATATATGTGCCTAATAATAGCGTTTTGAAACAGATTTTTTAACTGCATCATCAGTCCAATAAAAATAAATATTTAAAGTTGAATATAATTAGATCCTTGATTGTAGTTCTATGAAAATAAATATTTTTGTGCCTTTATGGAATTTTGAACGTTAACGGATTATTAGTAGGCTCCAGGGATGGCCTCCGAATCGTGGAGGCCACGGCTCAGGGGTGGGCGCACAAATCTTATGACCGCCCCGGGCGGCAAAAACTGTTGCTACGCCACTGCTCTCACGACTACTTCTTCTTCTTTCCCACTTCCTCCCATACATAACTCTCTCTTCTTCCTTGTTTCTCGCTCTCTCCCTCTCTCTCCCCCTCTCTCTCTGTGTAATCTCCCACCCAGTTTCTTTAGATTCCCATCAATATTTGTAGAATTCCTTTAAATGAAAAATAAATTGTCATCAAGCAATTTTTATCCTATTTTTTTTTTTTGGTTTTGGGTCACCGAAAAAAAAAAAAAAAAAAAAAGAAAAAAATTTTACCCCAAGGGTTGTGGGTGGTGGGTGATCTACTGGCTGATCTTCCCTTAATCTTTTTCGGTCACACGATGCTCACTTTTTGGTGGCAAGACCTAATGTTACCACCCACCTATTAACTACAATTGAAAACACTTATATATTTTTTCGTTTTCAACCCTAAGCTTGACCTTTAGAGCCGACAACGAGACCGTCCGAATAACCCCTCTCGTAGTAGTGATACATCTCCCTATCCAAATATTGTAGGGGTCACCAGCACTTAGCGTTCACTAATCGTATATCACCCCACCGGTCTATTTCCGTCCCTACATCCGCTGCCTACAACAGTTCAAATGGACAAAAAAAAAAAAAAATGAACTACATTCTCAAACAATTTGCTGACCACGATTTTCTTCCACCCCTGATTTGACAACATTTACGGAATTGCACCGCATTAAGAAAATAATCATAATTACTTCATTTTACCATTTCAGTTTTGATAAAAAACGAGTAACTTCCAGTTTTTTAAAAATCTCATCACTAGGGCTGTAATAATTGGCTTCTATTAGAGATTATTCTTGTCACAGACTTATCTATTTTGTGATTTTCCCATTTCTTTTAATTCTTTACTTATTGGTAGGGCCATGGCAACAAACTTTTATTAAGAATATTCTGGTCACAGCTTTAATAACTAGCGACGTGACAAGCATATTCTTTAATCAAAGAATATTGTCATAACTCTTAACACACATTTTAATTGATCTTTCTAAACAGCCTACACAGCACAAACACACGCGCACACACAAGCGTAGACATATATATA
>JAUZSX010336164.1:0-10776 GCA_034780655.1 Idiosepius hallami
TAGAGATTTTCTGGACAAGAAAGGAAGATGGGCACTAGGCTGGTTCGTGAGCCGGCATTTTTCCGTCCTTTTTCCTACCTTTTTGGTTTAAAACAACTGCTGCTGCACCGTAAATTATAAATCAATGTATGGCACTTTTTACAAATTTAGAAAGGGGAATGATAAAAAAAATGTCATGAAAAAATTATTATTAAAATTTTTTTTTTCAATAAAAAACTTTGTATAATAAAACGTGTTTACTTTTGCGCGAGTACAGAAAAGCTATTGTTTTTATACATAAATTGAATGTATACAGTTTTTTTCACACTTTTTTTTAGAAATCTGTCAAAAATCGATTTGTTGTTCGATTTTCATAATTTTTTTTGTGATGTCTTTGAAATATTTTTGTTCATTTTATTCTGGCAACCTTTTTTCGGTCTTCCCTTTATTTTATTTTTACCCCCCCTCCTATTGAAAATTTATAGAAAAATCAAAATAGCCAACATCCACAGGTCCCACTTTCAAGATTTAAAGAACATACTCTGAATAATATTTTTACTTAAATTTTTTTCGAAAATGATGCACAGTTCTTTCAGCGAGTGATAGAGTTTACTGTCAAAAAATCATATATTATTTTTTGTTTTTAGAAAAAGAAAATCATATTATTATTTTTCTCGTTCTAAAGCTGCCAAATATGACATACTATTTTAAATTATTTAATATTCTATGAATTTATCGTTTATTTCAAATTGATTTATTTTAAAAAATATTGAGCATCAACAATCACCCGAAATATATTCATCAGACTAGAACATGTATAGAATATCGAACTAATTTTTTTCTCCTAAACTTGCGGCCGTCATTAATTTAAGAAATGAAGAAGTTTTTACAGGTATTGATGAACAATAGATTTTTTTCTGCGATGCTCCAAAACATTAACAGTAACTCTTTCAGGATTCTAAGAAATCCCATAAGCAATTCTTAGACAGCACACGCGCGAATTTAAGTTCTGATGCACCGTACATAAAGGTACTAAGGCAAGTTACTCTATTCTTCTTAAAGAATTCTTAAAAACAGAGCGTGTTTTTCACAGTCTCTTTTTACTTGGAATTTACTATTTGTCATCATGAGTAGGTAAGTATTTCATCATTATATTTGGGTTTATTAATGATTGAACTAATAATTTCAAAAAATTTCGTATCATTTATCGAAGTAGATTTTTTGTAAAAATAATTTTTTTCATTAAAATTTACCAAATTTGTCAATAGAAAATAGCCGCCATTTCGAAAATTTTGAAGATGAGCCAGCCGGGCCAGCTTTGGACACATTCTGAATCAGCTGCAGAGGCAGAATTGATGCTAGAATTTTTACGATTGTAACTACTACTTTTTATTTGAAGATGTAAATTTTGATACTTTTGTTCTGTTACGGTATCGCTAAAAGTTACTTTTTCCCTCATTTGCAATAGGTTTATCGTCATCGTCAGACGGTCTCAGAATCATTTCGACAACTTAACTTATAGGGTAAGGAGGGTAGGACAGACGGTCGTGCGTGCTTTTAGCAACATAGCGACCCCGACACAGAATGCGCCTTGCAGTTCTTTTACCCTACTAATGACAATTTCCATAACATACTGGTGGCTTCGATCAAAAACAATATAAATAAATTTATTTTAACTAATTTAATTATTATAATTTTGTTAATGTTTTTGTACATTACAAAAAATCTGTGACGCGAAAAGGATCCTTCTTGTGCTTTGCTGTCCCAGTCCCAATAGAGTTTGCAGTCCCACACAACTGTGGGAACTGCAGGGGTCCTGAGCTACGGCCTCCGGGAGGCCTCGCCTAAGCCAAGACCGTACTTGCCTAAGCACACACAGCCTAGGGCACTGAGGGCAGTCAGTCATGGCATGGATATCACTGGCAAGGGGGAAACTCTTTGAAAATACTCTTACTTTTAATTTCTTCTGATGAATTTGTGTTTACTATATATGGAATTTTATTTTTTTCATAACTCTACAGAAGATAATAAGGAATTGAAGAGTAAAAAAAAAAAAAATGAAGCTTTTATCACGTGATTATAAAATAGCGCTCACTCTGTCTCTATATTTGTCTGCTGCGAGAGACGCTTGTGATTTACTGTTGATTTTGTATGAGTGAAATAACTGGCTGTTAGCAGTTGTGGCAGTGGCAGTGCAGTTTCAGTTTGCAGTTAACACAATTTCGCCGCTTTTAAATTTATGAGATAGACTGACCGACTATTAAACTAATATTGTTGTTTTTAAGTTTGATGAGTGAACAAAAATAGCAGTTTGAAATATTTCTCCATTTTAGATAATTCACTGGAATTGCAAGTTTAGTGACACGACACGGAATCAAGTCTTTGAAATATTTATTATTTTAAAAGAATCAATAAAATTATATAAAACTTTATTATTTGTATATTTATTTTTCATTAAATTTACGGTTAAAAATACTTTTTCTATTTCTAAAATAGACAAACATTTTAACATTAAATTATTCGAAATGTGCATAAATTTTGTGCTTTAAAAGTTAAAAAAAATCTTTCTAAAAAGGGTATTAAGGAAAATTGCTTCTTGTTGAATAAAAAGACCTTAAGTAGTATCAGCAATGAATAATATCTGCTAAAAACAAAACAAAAAAGAACAGTAAGAGTAGGAACAAAACAATACATTCTTTTTAAGTTGCTAGTAAGCAAGTCAAAAAGAGAGAAAGCCCTGCAACTAAAAGTTAACGAAGAAGAGGCCATCGTCTTTCGCTCGCTGCTGCTCTTCTTCTTTTCAGTTTCAACAATCAGCAAACTATGACGTCACTAATATGGCAGCAACAGCAGCCAATGTCGGAAGTGAAGGTAAGACTATAATTCAACATTTTTTACTTCAATGCACATCTCGAAAAAAAGCAAAAGAAAACGTCAATTCGAAAACAAATCAAACCCTCCGAACATTAACCAGTTGTTTAAAACATATTTAGCTATCTAAAGAGGGCCATACCTGTTAAAAAAAAAACTGAAGAAAGTTGATTAAAAAGTTTTTCTGACTTTTTTTACACGCACATGCCAAGAAAGCAAAAAAAAGTGTAGTGTAATTTCTTATCTTTTATTTATTTATTCTGATTTCTTTCCTCCATCCCCCGTCAAGTAAAATGCGTGTGGGACGACTGACAGGCCTGTTCTAAACATAACATAATATCGAGAGACAGACAGAATAAGAAAGAAAGAACAACAATAATATCTTTACGAAGAAAACGTAACAGGGTAAAAAACAAAACTAAAAAAAGAAGTAAATCTGAAAGGAATTCTTGCGTACAAAAAAAGACTTTAAAAAGTTTAACAAGACGGACAAACAACTTCATTAAAATGTTTATATTTTTACTTTCAACAGGTTGTCATGATTACACAAAAAAATGTTGAACTAAACTTTAAGTTAAATAAGTGTTTAGTTTTACTTAATCGGAATGTCAGATTTGTTGTTGTTCATTTAACGAGGATGACGATGATGGTACGATCATCTCTGGATGAATATATTTACAAAAAGGATTATCTTAACCTGTGGTGACAAAAGTAAGTAAAAAAAAAAGTAATTGATTTACATTTTTTAAACTTAATGAAAATAATGACGGTTTGTTTTCTTCTTCTATTTAACTTTTTACCACCCTCTTCTTGTATAGCTATTTAAAAAAAAATCCCGTCGTCTCATTTTTTTTATTAACTTAGAACTTTTTTGACTTCAACAACAAGCAATTTTTCCTCTGAAAGTTTTTTTTTAAAACTTTTGACCAAAAAGCACAAAATTTATGCGCAATTGAAATAATTTACTGTTAAAATTTTTGTCTATTTTAGAATTAGAAAAAATTATTTTAACCGTAAATTATTTAATAAAAAAATACATATGAAAATAATAAAGTTTTGATATAACTTAAGGATTCTTTTAAAATGATTATATTTCAAAGACATGCTTCTTCCATGTCATTAACCCTTTAAGCCCTTAAGAACCGATATATCGGCCCTGGCGACTTAAGGCAAAAAGACGCACACACAACGTAACGATATTTCAACCTCTTATTTGGACCCTGAATTAGCAATATTACCAAGTAGACACTCAGAGCCGTTTTATTAAAGAACCATATTAGGGTCGAAATGTCAGTGTGTCTTTTTTTTAGTTTTGGTTACTATGGCCGATATATCGACCCCTTAGGGTCGAAAGGATTAAACTTGGGATTCCAGTGATTTCAAATATCGAAATATTTCAAACTGCTATTTTTGGTCAAAAAAGATTAAGAAGTAAAATCGAAAAGGTGATCATTCTTTTTCTGCATTTTATTTTTTAGTTTTATTCACTTTTCCGGTTTAAGAATAAAATAAAACTATTTATCAAAAATTGGTACTTAAAAATTATTCCAAAAGTTTCGTTATGTTAATAATTTTTAATTGAAAATTTGTGTTATGTGGCAGTATTTTATTTTTTAGCATCTATTTTAAGTTCAGCTCAAGGAAAAGAGATTTAAAAAAAAGATAATGAGCTTCTAAAAAATCTTTTTAGAAATTTGATAAATGTTGCGGTTGCGTTGTGTTTAAAAGTAGAATTTAATTCCAACATTGAAAATTAAACTTTAAAAAAATAATTTAAATGTTAGAGAATGTTAAAGTCTAGTTAGTTCATATTACCTTTTTCTGCGTAATAAAAAAAAAAGAAAAAAAGAAATCTTGTTTAAGTAGTGGTTGTTTTGTGTTGGTATTTTAGTTTTAATTTTATATATATTATATCTGAAAAGTTTGGAAGAACTAATTTTTTAAATATTCTATATAAATTAACTATTTTATTTGAATAAACCATATTAATTATAATTAGAAATCAACATCAATAAATAATTTTGGATGTTGATTTCTAATTATAATTAATATGGTTTATTCAAATAAAATACTGTCGGAAATATGTTTCCATAAATAATAATAATAAATTAACTATGTTTCATTCTTTTTTACGTATTAACATTTAATGTAAAAGCATCAAATAGTTGTTTGTTTACTAAAATTACTTCAATTAATTTAGCTATGAAAATTACAATTCAATTCAGCAGCTCACAGAGCACTATGAAATGATAGGTAAAAAAAACCTACTAATTTTCATTGTAGAATATTGAGAATATTTACTTTTCTTTCTTTAAATAAAAAGGAAAACGATAACGTTTTACCCTCTTTAATAATCAATAGCCATAAAAAATAATGAGGTCTTGATGTTGGTTGGAGGGGGGTCACTTAGTGTACTTTAAAAAAAAACTAGTCAGAAGTTTTTTTCCAGGTTTCTTTTTTTAAAAGTTTTTTTTCTAAAGTAATCTAAACTTCAAGAAGGGAGAGGAAAGGCTTATCCTTATGCAAAAATGTATGATAAAAAGAAAGTAAATAAATTTATTTTCAAAATAATTTCTCGTAAAAAGAATAACAAAAAGGCCCTCCCTTTTTGTTATCTTAAAGGGCAAAAAAAACTGAATGAATTGTGGCAATGTTTTTTTTTTCTGTTTTACTGTGTGTGGTTGGTTATGTGTGCTGCTGGTGCTGGTGCTAGTGGGTGCACATGCACAGTCCAGTCAAGACCGTACTACGGTCTTGGTCAACCAGTCAGTCCAGCAAAGTACACTGCAGTCACTGGTGCTGGTGCTCTCTGCTGCTGCCGTCACTGCAAGGCAGCACTCAGCAGCAGCAACAGTGATAATTGCCTACATAATATTTTGTCAGTGTGTAAAAAATGCCAAAAAAAATCTTAGTTATTAAGTAAAAAAAATGAAATGTTAAACACTTAAAATGTTCGAGTTGATAGAACGGAAGTTAAATCTAATTTTATTTTAACAACTATTTATCTTTTTTTCTTTTACTAAAAAAAGTTTTTAGCTTTCTCTTAAATGTTATTGGTTGTTGCAGCAGCTGGTTGCACAAATACTTCATGCACTTAGTGTGCACTTGCACTTCATAAATCACCATACTTTAAAAGAACTGTTAATTTTTTAAAGAGTCACAATCTATATTTTTGCCACTGTCTTAAAAACTCGGAATAATGAATGTGAATGTACGTAGCCAGCCTTCTTCTCATATGAGGTCATTAAATAGGCTTAATAGTACCACAACCTAATACTGATAATTTTGGATGCTAAGTGCAAAGATAAAGAAAATACCTGAACTTTTTTACAAAATTACACTAGGAGGAATGCTAGTGCAGCCAGCAGTGAGTGCACCTCACCTCACCTGCAACCGCACCAGCCACCAGAGAGAGCACCAGCACCACCACACCAACCACAAACCACACACCACCAAGTACCCACTTCGTGAAGTGACTACTCGTTTGAAAGATTAATCATTACATTTTATTTATATTATCTCGTTAGGGAAATGAAAAATAGTTTATATTTAATTTTGAATTGTTCTTAGAGATAGAAAGCGTCAAGATATTTCGAGATTTGTTTGGTGGGAAAAAAATACATCCTCCGTACGTCAGTAATTGAAAAAGTTACAACATTATGTATGATTCATTTGTGTGTGTTTTTTTGCTGGAGGACACATTTTCAAAGTTTTCATTCATGTAAAATAAAATCTTATTAGTATTTTATTTTATTTAAAAATGTTTTTACTCCCAGCTTAAGTCACCCACCACCACACTTCCACTCGTCACTAGAAAAATTTATGTTGTCTCCCTCTCCTCGGTTACACTTAAAAATCTTTAATGTTTTGTTTTGTTACATGAGTGTCCGTGAAGATTTGACTTCAATTTAATCCTTTGAATCCTAAGAGGCCGATATAAGACAACATAAGGCAAGAGAAGAGACACGCCAATATATTAGCTTTAATATCTTTAACGACTCTGAGTGACTACTTGGTAATTTTGATAAGTTAGGGTTCAAAGGATTAAAAATGAATTGCGCAAGTTTAAGTTTATGTCGTGTTACCTTTTCCTTAATAAATCCTCATTTTCAGGGTTTTTTTTATTTTTTTTAAGTGACACCACAAGTTAAGCTCGAATTGTTATTTTTTAGTTCTTTCTTTTTTTTACCCTTAAGCGCCGATATATCGGCCTTAGTAATTTCAGGCAAATAAAGACACTCTAACATTTCGACCCTCGGCTCCTTAGGGTTTAAATGACTCCCGGCAGTGGGGCATTGGGTCAATTGGGGCACTCACTACTCCCACTCCAGTCCAGTAATTAATTTGTCTCATTACATCTTTAAAAGAGAACCTACAGACAGCCAAGTTAAAAATATTTCCCAATATTAACCAAATTCTAAAAATGTTCATCATCATATATTTTTTTGTTTCGATTTTTTATTAGTTTTGAATAAAGTCAAGTGAGTGTTTTTACTCACTCTTCAACACAAACCAACCAAAAAACACTGGCACTGGCACAAGTGGTCATCAAAACAATAATCTTTCAAAGATTTCTCAACTCAACTTAAAATATCCTTTATTTCTATTTACACTTCAAAAGTTGATATTTGAGAATAACATTTTACAGCTAAAAACAAAATATTTTTTATATTTATCGGTTAAATTTTACGTTACTTGAATTTTAAGTTTAAACTTCAGCCATTTGACATAAAGTCCATTGTTCCACTACACTCCTCTTCACAGTCAGTTCAGTTCACACATATCACATCAACATATCAGTCACATATCACACATCACCACCAGTCACATCACCAGTGCAGTGGAGTGCACCACACCACATCCATATCATGATCACTGAGACGACACAAACACGCACACAGACGTAAACCTTCAGTCTGTCATCATCCATTTATATATGATTTGGTTTTATTAAAACTAATTCTATCTTTCCTGTTTCAAGAGTAAAGTAACTATTTCGCTTAAAAGAAAAGAAAAATCGCGATTTTTGGTCCCGAGAGCGAGTGTAAAGAACAACAAAAAAATAACAATTTGTTTGTGCCACTTGTGCACGTCACGTCACATCATCATCTGTGTTTCTGTTGTGGTTTATTTTTAGTGGATGAAGAAAACGAACAACTCCCCCCCCTTAGAGATATTTTTTTTCAGTTGAAAGATTAAAAAAAAAATATTGATTTTTATCGATTTGACATTAAAGTTGCAGATAATCAAAAGAAATGCGAAAAAATTATTTTCAAAAAATATTCTATTGCGGTTTTGTCATAGAATTTTTAATCATCCCCAAAATGGAACCGCTAAAGAAAGACACTTGTTGACACTTGTCCCCGCAGAGGCAGTCAGTGTTCTCGTACATTTCTCTCTTGGTCAGTTTTAAGTATACACCATCAATTCACTCTTACTTTTTCATTACGCATGATAAAGTTATATACGCTTGATACAAAATAATTTCTTTGATTTGGTTTTATATTTTTGTTCATTTGTATATTTTTGCTTAGTTATGATAAATTATGAAAGAAAACTGAAAGACTATACTCTTTATAAAAAAATTTTTTATAAAGAGTATTATTACTATAGATATAAAATAATGCTCTTTGTAAAAAAGAGATAATACTCTTTAAAAAAATTAAAATTAGTTCTGTTAAATAAATAGTTATAATTTATTTCAATATTTTGTTCGTTCACTTTATTTGGCTGATTCGAATTAAAGTGCCTTAAAAACCAGAGAATTTTTTTTTGAAGTGACGTAATTTAATTTGAAATTGGAAGTGTTTTTTTTTCCATAATTTAATTTCATATACCTTTTTTTTCTGCAAAATTTCCAAAATCTTAAGGTGGTATTACAGGGGTAAAATGTTAAAATGTTGGTGTGGCGAACATAAATTCCCCACTCGACTATTAATTACGGTCTATTATTTAATAGACATTTAATCACATGTTTCGGACGTGGACACTTAATCACACAGACGTTTAATCATTCGGGTATTTCCGGAAGAACTAACGGTGTTTAGGTTTTATTTAAAAAAAGATCTTTTTTTATATTTGTCCATTTTTTGGAATTCTTTAAGATGATTCTTTAACTTGTATATTCATTTTTGTGAATTTGTCCTAATCTTCATAGTAAGTTGTTTACACACAATGTATTTTGTATGCCTAATAATATTATTATTAGGCATACAAAAAAACTCATTTTGTTAATATATTAGGCCCTAATATATTAACAAAATGAGTTGTTTTTTTTTTATTTACAACAGGAAAAAAGTATTTGATTTGAATATATCTTTTTCAATGAACTAAAAAATTGTTTTTGACAAAAAAAAAATCCAAACAGTTATAAAGAAACAATAAACATTTAACGAGCAATAAAATAAGAAAATTATTTTTTTAAATATTTTTTTTTTTTTCAATGAAGTAAAAACGATATATTTTGTTACAAACAATAAAATTATTTAAAAATTTAGATTCCAAATTAACTTTCTTCAGAACTCTTTTAAATAAGACTGGAACAGAACACTGGAACAGTTCATATCGCGTGTGGCACTGTGGCAGTGACAGTGGCAGTGGCCAAGACCATACTGGATCACTGACGTCTGTGTACTGTGATAAAAAAAATACAATTTGGGAATCAACTAAATACGTTTGGAATGCATTTGATGGAAGTTTTGTAGCGAAAAAGCGGACTTCTTTTCATGCATTAAATGTATTTGTGAACACTTGTATTCTTTTTAAATTTTATTTTGTCAAGAATATTTAAAAAGTTTATTTTATAAAGTTTTGCTCCTGCCTTCTTTAAAAATAGTTAAGTTTACTGACTTTTCATCACCCAACTATTAATCACGGAAATATAATCACTAGACTTTTAATCATGTGGTTTTTTCATCACGTGAACACTTAATCACCTCAACATCAAAAACTTTAATTACCCCTCAGAAAAAAATTTCATTTATTTATGTAATAATGTTTTTATGTAATTTATGTTTTTATTATGTTAAATTTTTAAGTCCTTTGACAATTTAGGGGTTATTTGCAAAAATGGGTCTATACATATTATGAAGAATCATCATTCTAAAGGATTTTAAAAAATGGACAAATAATGTGGTGAAAAAACATCTTTTTTTTTTTTTTTTTAGAGAAAGCCTATTTAATATAAAACCATTCAAACACTTTCAGAAATCCCCAATTGATTAAAATTCTCTGATTGATTAAACATCCACGTGATAAAAAAAAACCTTGTGATTAAAAGTCTACTGATTAATATTCTGTGATTAATATTCTGATGATGAAACGTTGAGTGATGAAAAGTCCGTATACAATAATAAGGGCCAGGCCTTTGTTTCTTTTTTTTTATATTTTAGATTTGTGAACTCCTTGGGTTATCTCTTGATAATCTAAAGGTGTATCCAGTTACACTTTTTCAATCTTCAGAATTTTCCCAATCTGAATCCAAATAACCTTCTAATTTTAGGGCATATATATGGACCTCTTAAATACTAAGGACTGTTTCTTAGTTCCTTCTAGATAAAGAAAGACTTGTTTAGACTGTAAATTGTTGGTCCTGCCAAATTTTGTGATAACTTGGTCATTGTATATAAGATAACTGCTCTGGGAGCAGCCATAAGATACGAGGTGGCCTATTATTTCTCCTATAAATTATCAGTGTACTGCCTTTCCATCGTGACTATTAATCACGGGAATATAATCACTAGACTTTTCATCATATGAACACTTTATCACCCCAACATCAATAACTTTAATCACCCAAAGAAAAAAAATATTATTTAGTGTTATTTATGTAATTATATTTTTATTCTGTCAGCGACGGTGGAGCATTGGTAGAAGCTCGGGCTGTGAGATCGTGTTACGCGAGTTCAAATCCCAGTCTAAACCATT
>JAUZSX010336175.1:0-10775 GCA_034780655.1 Idiosepius hallami
AAATAAATTAATACTTTACAAATAGTTTTATTGTCAATTACACACACAGGATTTTTTAAATACACGGACCCCCTATCATCTTCTTGCGGAGCCCCTGAGATCCGCAGACCACAGTTTGAAAACCCCTGTTTTACATCATATCAACCTAGGTCATTTAATGCTAAGAACAATCATTATATATACAGTTTTTTTTTTTTTCAACAACACAATGTTTGTGATTTAACCCTTAGCTGGGGGTGAATGTAGGGATTCATACTCTTTTCAAAGGTATTAGTCCAGGTGAAAGAAGGAGGAGGCAAAAAGGATAAAAAAAAGCTTTAGATGCCCAGGAAAAAATAGTTTTATTTGAATCTCTATCGGCATTGTCAGACACAACAGACGCCTGCCAGATCCAGTCCAATTATGAGCGCAAATGGAACTGGAATTCGAACTCATATAGTTGTTTCAATATTGATTTAGTCTTTCCAAGCTTCGCACATGTGTGGTTCCTTATTTTACAGTGACTGATCATTGGTCAAACAAAATAATAAATAACTGCATTGATAAATCTTTAGGAATTAACTTTATTATTAAGACTTTTGTCCTCAACTTTGTAGGTTTTTGATGTTTCTACACTACGTTTTGGCCTAGTCTCCCTCAGGCTGTCTTCAGGTGTTTTTAACCAAAACCTCAGATAAAAATGCTGAGTATCGTCACTGAATCCTCAGTAATCACTGCTTTGCATAGTTTTTGTCTATCGAACCAGGTTTTTGTGACCAAGTAAATCCCTTTGGTAGGAATTGAAACCAACAATGCTCATCTGGAACCGAAGAGACTCCCACGCCTCTATCCGCTGCGCCACAGCCCCCAGAGGGCAATGAAGATTGGATCTGTTGGTCTTATAAATCCAATTATTTGTTTTTCTAATCAAGTCTGCACTGAATTTTTCAATTATAGATGTGGACAAAAGTCCAAATAATAAAGTTAATTCCTAAATTACGAAGCCTCATCTCAAAAATAAAAATAAAAACTATAATTGATAAATCTTTGTTTCAATAACTGAATTCCTTTGTGCTGTTTAGCAAACAAAAACATTTCCAATAATTTATTTTACACTCTTCTTCAGGTGTGAAAAACATAAGAAAGTAGAAACATTTTTATGAGAAAAACAAATTCACTTATGTAAATAAACCTTGAGCAGATAGGCTCCCTTCCCCAATTACTTATTAACAAAACAAAAGACGTCTGATATTTTTAGAGAAGTTTTGATAAGTTGTATTATTTATAGTATTGGGTTTTATTTAAGCTTTCATCTTACACTCAGATGTGGGAATCGTAATAGCAAGTTCAAATCCCAGTTGTTCCATTATGTTCACATTTTGGCTAATACTCTTGGGAAAGGTATGAATCTCCATATTCATTTCAACTATGAATCACATAGTGTAGTGCAATTAAGAAAACAATGTAATGACAAAAAAAAAGATGCTTGATATGTTTGTTTTCATCATTAAATGACCAAAAAGGTTGATATGCTATAAAATAAATCAGTCAATCAGACTGAGATTTGAACTTGTGATTCCAGAGTCCAAGCTTTTACCACTGCTGCTCCACCCCGTCGTGTGCTAGTAGAACTGTCTTAGAAATTAGAAACAATTCCTACCGCTAAAATAACCTTGGATCATAAGATAATTAGTTTACAGACCATTTATCACCTGACGTTTCATCACCCGACTATTAATCACAGAAATATAATCACTGGACTTTTAATGACATAGCTTTTTCATCACGTGAACACTTAATCACTCCAAAGAAAAAATTAAATTTATTTATGTAATAATGTTATTATATGTAATTATGTTTTTATTAGGTTAAATTTTTAGCCCCCTAGACTATTTTAGGGTTATTTTTATGAGTGATTAAAGTAAATATCAGCCACTTTTCACTTTTTCAAACTTTTAAACAAATAAACAATAAACTAGAATTTGCTATTTGAGTGAATTTTTTATGTAAAAAATATTAAAACCGTTATTTCAAAAACTTTCAGAGATCTCAAAATGATGAAAATTCTCTGAGTGATTAAAAACCATGTGATTAATATTTCATGATTAATAATTCGGTGATGAAAAGTCCCTACACAAAAATAATCCTACTACTTTCTTCTGAATCATGAAAGACTTAGAAAATGAAAATGTAGATTTTTTTTTACAATGAAGGATAAGATTTGATGGTTTTTTTTTTGTTTTTTTTTTAATGTATCAGCCATTTAATGTCAAGAATAAATATAATTGATAATTTTTTTTATCAATCAACAAATTATTACTAGAACAGAAGTTGCATTATTTAACCCATAGCTAGGAGAAAGAACGGGATTCCCACCTTGCACAAAGGTCAGTTCTAAAAGTGAGTGCATTACAATGAAACAATAGCCCTATTGACAAATCTTACATAATAATGATTTTTACAGAACCAAACTTTTTATTACAAAAGGCCATAAGTTCTCTCTCTCTCTCTCTCAGACCGACTGGTATGGCCTATCCTCTGATGGTCTGTGAGGTAAGCTGATATTTTCAATTCAAAAGGTTTTCTCCAACTGTCCTGTTTTTGCATTTTTCAATTGTTTTTATAAATTATTCCGCATCCAAACAAATTCAAACTCAATTCTCAGAGGAGACGTGTTGTCACTGACTCCAGTGAAAACCACTGGTTGATGATTATGCAAGTGCCTGGTGATTGATGTGATATCCCAAAAAATAATAATATTAATAAAACTAAAGAAAATGTTAAAATTTTATAATCAAAAGTTTTCCTAGCAGCAAGCCAAGAAAATAGAAGACCTTCCACTTTTGTGTGTCAGAGAAGAAAAAATATCTGAGTGATTTAATCCTCAAAGAATTTTGGTAGGAGTGCTGTTACTGGTTCTAAATAAAGCCCCTATGGAATCTTAATAAAGTGATACTTTACTTTCTTATGGTGACACAGAGAGGTAACAAATGAAGATAAAAAAAGACTAGAATAAATAAAGATCCTCTAGAGACATTAGTCAATAAAACCCATCTTTATGGTCTGCTTCATTAGGATTTGAACCTAATGAGAAGTGATAGGGAGGTGAGACACATTGAACAACTTTTCCATAAAAAATGTTTTAGGATCAAAAAGCCAAAAAAATTATTTTTTTTAGTAAAAAAAAAAAAAAGAAAATAAGATGTGAATAGAGATTTGTCTTCCTGATTGTTCGAGATTTTGGAATTTAAAAAGGAAGGAGTGTTTGCTGTCCTCCAAAGATTAGAATTTACAAGAAAAACAAAACAAACATCAAATTAAAGATGATATATTATTATGTTACGTTATAATATGTTATTCAGTTATACTATTATAATATGTATATCAGTTCAGGGCAACACTGAAGGGCAAAAGTGATTATAAAAACCCAGGGATATAATGAGTCATTATTTCCCTGAGCTTTTGTATTCAGAGTTGCTCTTCACATAGATGAATTTTTATTAGTAAGTTGACAGGCCACATTCAACAGGGTCTTTGGGATAAGTGTTATCCTTACAAGTAGACGAGTTACTCTGCTAGGATTCAAACTTGTGTGATACAATTCCAGGGTTCAAGTCTTTACCATTGCTTCACCCTTGCTGACAACAGGAACTTGAATGTTTAATTTTATGAAAAACATGTTAAGAAGAGAATTTGAAAGTCTAGCCTAATGTTACATTTCATTCATTCAACAACCTTTATACCGAGTGGAGTGGTGCGTTTGGCAGCAAATTGGTTTTTTGCTTTTTCCATAGGATACTTGTTTTACTAGAAAGAGTCACTAGTCCTATGCTTAATCCCCAAACTGGAGGACCTTTTTTGGGCTTTTGAAATCAGTGTTGACTCTTCACCTAAATGAGATACTCTCCCGAGTTAACAAGCCCCATCTGCTCTAGGCAGTTAAAGGTAGATGCAATGGTTTTGACTGGGATTTGAACTCGCATAATGTTACAATGGAAGCTTAAAACTTTCCAAGGATTAAGGAGATTATCCACCCTCATTTTGAGAATAGAATCTTGTGTCACATGAATTTAAAGTGAGGCAAGGAGAAGACAAAGTTTAAACCATCTAAATACTCTGAAATTAAATGATCATGGTTAGATGAAAGTTTACTGAAATTTAAGCGCAACTTGTCTGGTTAAGTAAAATAAAAGAACGACATTAAAGTTTGAATGATCCTCGAGGATATATTGACTTGGTCAGGCACAAGGCCTTTTTATGTGCTCATTATATTCTTGGGCTTTTGTAAATATTGTTACCCTTCACCTAGATGAGTTACTTTCCTCAGTTTATCATCATCATATCGTGCCGCTCCATCTAAAGAGGAAGCGATGGGCAGCGATCGTCGCATTCCTAAAGCCCACATCAGAGCAAAGTACGGTAAATAGGCAGTAGCTGAGTTATGGTCTGCTTGGCAGCACCACATGGACAAACTGCATCCCGAACGAAACCCCACTTCTTGAAGTTTTCTCGAGTTTTTTCTTTCTTCAGTTAGCCAGGATCGAAACCCTCACCGGCACAGCATCAGTCAGGCACCTTATCCACTCGACCGCCAGCTAACCCAGTAAACTGTAATCCAAACCACAACGGCTGAGGAGTGTGCAGGCGAGAAACTGACAGTCGCCGAAGGCTGTTGACTCCATGTCTACACTTAACTAATATACACGCTCTATCACTGATATTGACCATTTTTACTATAAATTTAAGCAACCTTACTACACAGATTAATATTAATATATATATATATATATATATACACAAACAAACATACTTGATTAAACAATATGCAGTTTTCCTTTCTGATTAACAAAAATTTAAGTTAATTTGTGTATTTAAACATTCACTAATCAGAAGAAGATCAATGACTCTTGAAGTTCTCTAGTAACCAATTTTCTTTTACATAGATTTAACATGACTAATCATGTTTAGGCAGTGGTGGTCGTGGTGGTTGTTGATTTGTGGGAATTATAATTTGCAATGTGAACAATCACACATCTTGTCTAGCCGGCTATGACAAACTAAATCAGATAACATCATATATGCAATTATTACCTTTCAGAATTACTTATCAATTATATCATTCCTTATTTCCAATTATCAAAAGCTGTGACTGGCTATAAAATGCTAAAAGTGCAGGGCATAAACATATTTTTAGGAATTGGCCTAATTTAATTATATTCATGTTGTTGTTTTTTCAAATATTTATTTATTTTTTTATTCATTAGCAGAATTTATTTTCCTAATATACACATCAAAAAGAGGTGGAACAAAAGAGAAAGAAGGTAAAGAATATGTGTGTGTGTTGTACAAATATATATATATTTATTCAGTCATATTTCATTAAAATGAATTTTAATTTACTTTTTAATGTTCTAAATTCAATTTTTATTTGTTTTTTAACTTAAAACTTAGTTGTGGGATTGATTGTCTTAATTATATACATACACACACATATATATATATAAGGAATGAGAGAGAGAAGTTATTAAATCTTTTGAGTTATTTAATAAGCTTATCTTTAGAAGCCTAATGCTATGTGAGTGCATTGGATTTTTTTTCACCTTGTGATCTAAAAACTGAAATATTTTTTTATAAAAGAAATACATGTAATACTACGGATGTAATGGAGGAATGTTGCCATCAATAGCAGATTTCATTTTTATGTCTTCTATCAAGTGTTTCCCTTCCTTCCTCCCTTTCTCATATCAATAAACTATACACTGAATAAAGCTATCTGCAAAATTGACTTTTCTATGCAAAAAAAAAAAAATTTAAAAAAAACAAACAAGTGAGGCAATAGGCATGCATGGTCCCCCATGAGTGCACAGTGAACAAGGCATTAAAAAAAATGATTAAGTTCTGCATTTGCTCCCTACCAAAGGGGACATCAAATCCTAGTGAAAATGAACAGTGTAGTTTCAGGTCTTAATATACATAAATTTCAATTCAGCACCATGCAAAACTGCTAAATAGACATACACATCAATTTTGGACATATAATAGCCTCCAAAAAGGGAAATTATTAGCTCTAAAGAACCCCTGGGTCACACCCAAAAGTTATCCAGAAGTACAGACAAACAAAATTATATACAAATCAGTTATAATTTTACAGAAAGTTTTGTAAAAATCCAAGGCATAATTTTTTTGTAATAAGCACAAAAGTATTATTTTTAGTCATTTTTCCCTAAAACTTTCCCCTAGTGAGGGGCAACTGGAGTTTTCCTGGAAAATCTGTTACTTTTTTTATTCATATCATGTTTAATTTTTTTAAAGGCATAGTTTTTGAGATATGGGCAGACAGTCAAACGGACAAAAAAACAAAAGTGAATTTCTAGGTCCACATCCCTCCTTTTTCGGGAGACCAAAAAGCAAATTTTTGTGCATTTAGCAATAAAAAATCTCAGAACATAATAGATCATTCCTTAAAACATTGCTGATTTATCATTAAACAGCATTGGCTCATGGAAATTAATGGACTTGAATTGTAAACAAAACAAAACAAAAAATAGCAATGTTTTTTTTTCATGTGGTATTTTCCGGAAGTTCTAATAAAATAATTTAAAAGCATAAAACCAACAACTTTTAACTAAAATAAATAAAAACTTTATTGTAAAAACCAGTTCATCATTCTTATTTTTCATTTACTTTAGGAAGTAAATTAAAATCCCCCCCAACCTTCTTTTCTTTCCAAAAAATTTAACAATTTGCAAACCAAATACAAAAAAAAAACATCATGTGAACCATCCACAGGTCACATACTTTCATTTGATACCAAACTTGTCAGGAGAAAGAAGTATCAAGTAGATAGGATGAATGAAGGAGAGGATCAGTTTTAAAATTAAATGTCATTTATTTTTGAGTAAGAAGTGTAATGGTATGAACAATGATGTTATGTAAATAAATAGAAGAGTCAATGATTAAGAATTTATGAATAATAATGACATGATCATAGAATGTCAAAGAAGCAAAAAGAGGAATCAAGAACCTTCAATCAACCATTGACAAAATAAGTCTCAATATTTTTGACAGTCCACCTTGACAAATTCTAGAATAGAAGTGTGAGGAAGGCAGTCGTTGTCATAACAAGACAACCACAGCGGTCTTACGTCAACAAACGAAGTAGAGAGAGAATAGCTAATAGAACTCTATTACAACTATAAATACCTCTACTTCAAAACAAGAACTGTGAATTTGTGTGCGTCAACTGAAACTAAAATCAGTTATGTGTTTTCATAGTAAATAAAAACAGTTCATTTGTTTTCCTAATATTTGTGGTTCTTTGGTTTTAATATTTCCCTGTGAACTTTTACACCATAAATTTTTGGTCCATATTATTACTGATGTAAATTAATAAATAGATTTATTTTATAATTAATTTACAAGCAATGTTTGTGGCAAACTCATTGCATTTATGGGTTTGAACTTTTGAATTGTAATGTTCGACATGGCCGTCCTTAGTGCCACTGCAATTGTAGGGGGAGGCCGCAAGCTCCCCTGGGGCCCACAAGACCCCTTGGCTTTACAGATCTTTTGTAATGCAACAAAATAATTATTAGGTTTAACTAGAAAAGTATTATCACACTTTTATGTTGAAATATACATCTATTAATCCATCTCTCTGCCTGTCTATCTTTTAGCTTTTTGGGTAAGGGAGCCACAAGGCGCATTCTGCGTCGGGCCCGCTACATGGCCTAGCACGGCACTGATATTTGAGTTTAAGTCCAGTCTGTTAGGTTTAGGAAAGATAATGTATCCTTTAATCGTTTAAGCTATTGAATTTCTAATGCAATTTGTGTTCTATATTTCTATATGATTTTAGAAAAATTCCTTTTTAGACTGTATTCCGATCTGATTTAGAAATTATACTTAATTATTCAAAGGGAAAAAATTCATATTAACCCAAAAATATTTTGGGGCCCAGAGATTGTGGTTGCGGGGCTGTAGTGGAGTGGATAACGGTGCTGAATCTAAAGGGCTTTTAGGTAAGCATTGTACAAAGAGAGCAGTTTGGTTTGTTAAAGTTTTATGGCATATCAACCTTTTTAGATCATTTAATGCATAGAACTATCATTTTTGTCAACACAGTTTTTTTTTGTTTTTTTTTTTTAAATAACATAATATGCACTATTTAATCTATAGATGGAGGGATTTGGAATTCATACCCTTTACAAGGGTAGTAGTCTAAATGTAGTTGTAAATGGAATGGCTGGGATTCAAACTTGCATCTTACGATTATTAAATCTAACTGCCTATCCACTGCCCTAAGGGAACCTCGCATGTTTGTGTGTGTTTTTGTTGATGAAAGTTTTGATTTTTCAAAAATGATATTTCATATATGTATGTCCAGACTGATAGGGACATCCTGCCATTTTTTCTCATATTCAAGTCGATTAAAATATTGAGCTAAGAATAATTCTTTGTCTTTGTCCAGACTTTTTAGGCAACAAAGTTGAGTGTTTGGTTTCTTTATGTATAATTCATCAATTACTTGATTAAAATAAGAGATTTGTTTTTTAAGTTTAAAAGCGGTGGAGATCATTGTTTTAAACTCAATCAGTTTTAATATAATAGAAAAAAAAGCATTTTGTGGAACTCTTTTTTCTTTTTTTCTTTTTTTTTTAATGTTGTAGAAAACACAAGCCAGTAAATTCTATATCTTTTTCTAGCAAAAACATTAGATAAAAACATTGATAGACAATTGTTTGGTTTTATTTAACCATAAAACCAAACAATTGTTTTTTGTTTTTTTTTTGGAATCCTTCCGATGAGGCTTAGACTATTGTCCTCATCCTTGTATTTGTTAAATTCACTACATTTCAACCAGTTTATCCCTTGGCCTTCTTCAAAAATACAAAGATGAGGACCATAGTCCACTTAATGATTATACAAATTATCAAGAGTTCTGAAAATATATCTTTAAAAATCTACCTTCTTAAAAAGCCTTGGAAATCTAAGTCCATCAAGTTAAGATGATCGAATTATCTTTCTTAAATAATTGAAGAGTTAGAAAACATAATTGTTAAGAATGGGAAAGAAAGTTGATAATTAGTTCAGCTGAAACTGGATAATCTCCAGGACTTTGGTTCCAGATAATTGATATTCATCCATAGCTGTGCTATTGGATAATCAGCATTCCCCTTTAGAAGAAAACAGGTGACAAAAGTTGGTCATATAAGTTTTGCTGAGTAAAAAAACAAAAAAAAAATGCTAAAGAAATTTTCAACAAAGGAAACCAGAAAGGTATGTTTGCCTTAAGCTGGAAGATTATATTTATAGTCAGGTATAACAGCAAATAACCAAATTGATGTATATTAATTAATGTATGTTGAGACTCTCTTATATCCAGTTATTATTCTATCTCATTTGAGTGTATATCTATTTTTTTAGATACAGTCCTTGTCCTTACAATTGTTACTGTAACAAGTTTCAGCCAACTAAGCCTTCAGCCTTCTTCAGAGATAAAACTTGGCAACAATAAAGAAAAATAGATCTAAAAGTTATCAAGCCTCATGACATGTATTGCAAATGACAATAAATAAGAAGTGTCTTTTTTTAATTTGATTTTAATTGATCTTTAATAGACAAGAAGGTCTACAAACTTTGGAGGTCTTAGACAACCATGCTTTGCTTATCAGAACTCAGAGACACTTGTTGGTATTGTTGTGTTCTAGATATTAGACATTTACCTTATAATACTGTTGAAATATAATTTCTATTATGTACACACACATATGTGTATATATATATATATAGAATAAAATATGAATTAATAAAAAATATAGAAAAAAATTTTTTTTAAATATATCTTTTCCATATTTTGTTGTTTTCATTAATTCATATTTCATACCGAAAGAATTTATTTTCCATTTTTTAAATAATATATATATATATATATATATATATATATATATATAAGTTAATGGTAGACATGGAATCAATGGCCTTCAGACCAAAAAAAAATTTTTTTTTGTTACGAGTTAAAAAGATTTCCTTCCTTGAACTGTTTGAGAAGCCAGACATTTTTAAAAGGTTGAAGTGAATAAAATACTGTTAAATGTTAATAATGGCTTCAGTTCAATGTGCCAACAAACAAAACAACCTAAACTTATTTCGATGACGGAGAATATTGATAAAAAAACAAAAAAAAATTTAATTTTTAAATGGAAAAGATGCAATTCAATCTATTGGTGATTAGAAAGAGAGGGGAAGAGAAAGAGGAACATAATACTCTGAAATATTTTCAAAAGATTCAAAAGGTTTGTTATTAACAAGACTAAACTTGTTTTTGTTCTTTTTTCCTCACAAACACACACACACAAACACACACACACAAAACAAAACTAAAAGAAAGATTCAAATACCAAACGATCAAAATAAGTCAAAATAAATTAAGTAACATTTCCAATGGAACATTCAATTTAGACTCCGATCAAAAGTGGAAGACCATTTGTCGCCAGACTTTGTCAGTTTATTGAAATCAGCTTCCAAATATAATTTTCTGCTTTTACACAAATATTCATAATTTAAGATGCATTTTCTCCCCCCATGGTTTTTAATTAAAATACAAAAATTAAAATAATACAAAAGTGCAATAGCTATAAAAGGAACTACAATCCTAGAAGCCTTACGTGACAAAAACAAGATTCCAATATAAAACATTTGACAATAGCCACCAAACTCTACAACAAAAAAAAAACAGAAGTATATATATATATATATATATATATATATATATATATATATATATATATATATAT
>JAUZSX010336196.1:0-10775 GCA_034780655.1 Idiosepius hallami
CATTGTATACCTTACTGTATATGGAAAAACGGTTCACATTTCAATGGACCATTATTATTAAAGAAGAAGCAATATTACTCAATTTGTATGTGTTTATGTCTATAGTAATCATTGGGCAAGCGTATCAGATGACGTCTGCCACAACCTCTGCTGCGATCTTGCTTGTGACCGGTTTTTTACCCTTTTTGTGAAAATTTTCTAAGTCTCATTTTGGTGCCCCTGCACATATGTACCCCGGCGCCCCCCTTTAGCTACGCCTCTGATATGCAGTATCTAATGGTCAGGTGTGCAATTATGCACCTTCCCTGCACCTTGTTGTGTCTGGCTGTGATCTTTTCTGCCGGCATCTGTTACAAGTCTGAAAATCAAAGGGTTCACACAGCATGGCAAAACTGACGACTCAACAGCTCTTTTTAAAATTCAAAGGATTTATTCCCCAAATTTTGCTGTATGGACGGAGAGATGATAAAATTATATCTTAGGGAAATTTATCATTTCGGCCCTCGGGGACAACCCCCCCCCCGAGTCAAGAACATGAAGCCTTCCAAACCCAACTGTCAGTCTCCGACTATAGAATCTCCAAAAATACACACTCTAATTAACTGTTTGTCCCTTTTTGTAAACTGTTTTTTAGGGGGCGTGGTTTCTTCCTACCCACAATGCAACATTCCCCCAGAATTCCACATCCTCGAGCCCTCTTTCTGTTCCATAATGCAATTTCCCTAGCAACAGGGTTTTTTTTCTTTCATTCCCCTTATGTCCTTCTTCCTTTCTCTCACTCTTTTCCTCCTCCTCTTCTTCTTCCTCTCTTTTCATCTTCTTTTCTCTTCCCTTTCCAACATTCCCTTCATCTGACCACATCTGACCTTTCTCGGCCCGTCTATCTGGTTCCAAATTAGAGGCAGTGTTATTGTATACTTACCTCAACAAAACCCCGATATAAGAGAGATTTTATTTGGTTCCAAATTAGAGGCAGTGTTATTGTATACTTACCTCAACAAAACCCCGATATAAGAGAGATTTTATCTGGTTCCAAATTAGAGGCAGTGTTATTGTATACTTACCTCAACAAAACGCAGATATTAGAGAGATTTTATTTGGTTCTAGATTAAAGGCAGTGCTATTGTATACTTACCTAAACAAAACCCGGATATTAGAGAGATTTTATCTGGTTCTAAATTAGAGGCAGTGCTATTGTATACTTACCTAAACAAAACCCAGATATAAGAGAAACCTGATTGAAAGAGATTTATTTTCAAGTCCTAACAACTCTCTTATATCTGGGTTAAACTGTAATTAGATTGTTTTTTTTTATTCATGGTCTGAATTAAACTGATATTCCATTAATTTTTGAGAGACAACTTCATTCTACTTGTTTGCTTATATAATCAGAAGGTTTTTGCTGATGAGGAGGTTAAGGTTTCCACTACTGAGGAATTTCCTTGGGTTCTGCTAGTTTAATTTATTTTACTATTATTATTATTATTTTAAAATTATTTTTTATTTTAGGGTCTGAATTTCCAGCTGGCTGCTGTCTTGTTATCCTTAGGATTTTATTCTTATATTGAACATGGTAAGCATTTTTTTTTTCTTTTGCGCTTTAATCCTAAACCTAAATTTATGTTATGGACAGGAACCTTTCTTTTCTATTGTCACATCCCCAGTCTGCTCTGGGTTTTATCTTCATTTAGTTCTCTTGCTCCTTGAGTCAGTTTCCAAATTGTCTTTGCTTGGCAGGGTAGTTACCCTTGCGCAGGTGGGGGCTCAATATGGCCCAGTGGATAAGGCATTAGCCTTCGGAACCATAGTATGCGGGTTTGAATCCAAGTTGTTCCGTCTACGTTGACATATTGACTAATACCCATGGTGTAATACACTATGTGTGTTTAAAAATAACTTTTATCATAAGTAATTGTTCTCGGCATTAAAATGACCTAAAAGGGTTGATATGTCGTTAAACACAAAATCAAACAAACAAACTCCTGCGCAGGCTAGCTAGCTGGTGCTTGTCACCCTGCTGGCACTCTGGTACAGTAACTGATATTCCTAAGTGGTCACCCATCTTAGGACTGAACACGTTCTACATTGCTTAACTTTATGGATCTGGCAGAAACCAATATTTCTCCCACATGATTTTCTCTGGGTCCCTCTTCGCATTTGCCTGATAAATGGTTTTAAACTGGGATTTGAACTTGCATACTATGATTCCTTAGTCTGAGCTTTTACCAATGCTCCACCTCACTGCCTATTTTTTGCATTTAGTATTCCTCAATTTTCTGATCACGGCAAATTTAATAACCTCTAGTTTGATTCGCCTCTTTAGAAGCTATTTTATCATATTTGTCCAAAATTTGATGTTTATGCCTATTGAGCAGTTTTACATGAGGCTGAACTCAAATTTAATAACCTATAGTTTGTTTCGCCTCTTTAGAAGCTATTTTATCATATTTGTCCAAAATTTGATGTTTTACATGAGGCTGAACTCAAATTTTACATATGGTAAGGCCAGAAACTGCAACGTTTGCTTATTTTTTTACAAGGATTCGATGTCCCCCTGGAGAGCTTTTGGGCTATACTTGTGTGTGTGTGTGGGGGGGTGACAAATGCTTTTTTTTTTGTTTCTTAAATGTTTTTGTTTTTTCTTTCCCAGTTTTTAGGGGAAAATTAGCGCGTATATTTGATGCATGTATTCTTGCCAAAAAGTGCAAAGATAATTGCCATCACACAAACAAAGCGGTAAGTATTTTTCTGACCTTTCAGAGCTACTCTACCTTGCAAGTGAGTGATTTTACCAAGTGGCGACTAAAAATAATGAAACACTTTATCTTTTGGCGACTGTTTTTCTTTTTTTCACTGTCAAGCTTCCAAATACAGAGTAAAAAATGTCTTTTCAACCCTAATTTTTAAAAATTAAACCAGCAAATATATATCTTTAAATTCCTAAAAGAACTAAATATTTTTATTAGATTTAATTCAACACCGAGTTTTGATTTATAATATTTGAAATTAACATTTCATGGGTTTGGCTAGTAGCCTATCTATTTGGCTAGTAATGAAAATATTTCATTGTCAAATTTTTGTATATATTATATTATTATCATTGTTTTTATTATTAATGTCACTATTATGATTATTATTATTTAATTTCCTTATATCTACTCATAGAACTATTATTAGTTTTTATGTTTATATTATTCATGTCATAATTATTATTATTTAATTTTTATATATGTACTCATAGAACTATTACTAGTGTAATCATTATTAGTTTTGGTATTCATGTATAATTATTATCATTATTATTAATATTCTTATTATTATTCAATTTCTGTAAAATTTGCTTAAAAACATCTTCTGCTTATTTTTGTCCAATGACCCCAATAATGTATTTTTATTTTGTCTTTTTCTAGAACAATCCTTATGTAATAACTACAAATATTGCATTTGTTGGCCTCTCAGTTTTCCACCTTGCTTACCTTGGTCTCATGTTTGATAGCAGTTCTCAAGAAGAAACGGTAAGATCTAAAAAAACAAAAAAAACATTCAAAGTTTGGCTAAAATCTAGCAGTAAGATTAAGACGTATTTGAAAGAAAATTTGGGCTGCGAAGTTGGAGCATTGGTAAAAGCTCGGGCTCTGGAATCGTATTACGCAAGTTCAAATACGAGTCAAAACCATGACTTTCACTCTAGCAGCCTCGGGCAGATGGGGCTCATTCACTCTGGAGAGCAGCTCACCAAGGTGAAGGGTAACACCGAATGTAAAAATCCCGGGTAAGAGCACGTAAAAATGGCCTTGTGCCAAACTTGTGTTGGTGCTCACCAAGTAAATATAATATTTATATAAAAAATAAAAACACCAAAATATTTAGAAAGACTCAGTTTCTATTATTATTAAAAGATAAGAAAAATGACGATTTTAACTAATAATAATATTAAATAATTTAACGTTTAACCAGTCCATTAGATATTATGAGTTTTATTGTATATTCTTAACGTTTTAAATAAGCAAACAACTAAAAATGCAGTCGTGATCATAATAGAAATAATGCTAGTAGTTATAGTGTTATTTTAGCTGAAATATTAATGTTTGTTTTTTATTATTATTGTTGCTGTCATTGTAGTCACCGCTATCTTTTCTACTGTTCTTCAGGCTTTAATTCATATAAAAATGATACTATATTCGAATTTTCTTTCTCTCTTTTTCAATTTATATTTTTCAGTTTATTTTGATAACCTTGATAATAATACCCTTAACTTATGTAATTATAGACAACGGAATTCCGATAAAAATATTTTTATTTAAGGTTATCAAAATAAGAATTTCCGTTGGTTATTCATTCATTCATTTTTTTTGTCATGTCGGTGATAAATGGTTGGTTCAAAATGGCTGAATGAATAAACATAAAAGCAGAAAAATAAATAAAGAAATGAATAAAAGAAATTTGAGAGACAATTCTTAATTTTGGTAAATATTTGTGTGTTTTTTTTTTTTTTTGTTGACGTTGGTTCGGTTTGGGAATCTAATTTAATTTCCCAATTAACGAAGTATTATAACAAGTATTATCAACTTTAATATTTAAGAATTTTCTCTACGTCAGTTTGTTACCGGCAATCTTTTCGAAACGACTACACACACAAAACAAGTCTTCATATTGCGTTTGAATTCTCTTCAATATTTCTGCAAATTTTTAGTAACCTGTACTACTGTGTCTAGTCGTCGTTGTTGATATTATTAAGAGTACAAAAGGTGTTTTATTACATTTATTAATTATCATTATTATTATCAGTTTTATTATTATTATTATTAGTAATTTTATCATTATTATTATTAATAATGATTTTATTATTATTAATAATAATAATAATATCATTTTAAACTGTAGTCAGAGTAACAACAAGCTTCCTCTGATTTCGAGCAGTATTTGCAACAACAACAGACCATTTCAGTCAAGGACTGTATGGTGCAGCAGCAGCATCTCCCTGGATTTTCACACCACTTTTTATTATTATTATTATTATTGAAATTTCACATTAATCACCTGGCACTCTCGTCCCCATTAACCAGTGTTCAGGGTGATAGCAAGTCTCCTCTAATATCCAGCAGTAACCGCACCATTTTTGTCAAGGACTGTATGGTGCAACCTCTCCCTGGGTTTGCACTCCATTTATTAAAATTATTATTATTATTATTATCATCATCATTATTATTATCATCATCATCTTGATCATCATCATTATTATTATCATATTGATCATCATTATTATTATCATCATCATCATCATTATCATTATTATCATCATCATCTTGATAATCATCATTATTATTATCATCTTGATCATTATCATCTTGATCATCATTATTATTATCATCATCATCATCTTGATCATTATTATTATCATTATTATTATTATTATTATTATCATCATCATCTTGATCATCATCATTATTATCATTATTATTAAATTGATCAAATGGATCTCGATCTTCCAGGAACCATGAATTATTTTCAGTTGATACCAGTTTATTTTTTTTAATAATTTCTAACTGACCTGACCTGTAGCTGTGACTGAAGATTAAATTTCGATTGGGTGTTGCTTGTATTCATGTTTCTTGTTTATCTAAAGACGATATTGATTTTTAAATCAAACGGTCTTTGCTAACCTCAAATATTTGTACTGCTAAAACTGCACCCAAGAAGAGTCTCTGCGCTTTACGTTACTCTCAATTCTAAAACTATAGAGTTCGAAAACCTGAGGCTCCATTAAGGCCCACGCAGACCCTGCAATTGCGTGGGGGCTGCAAGCTCCCTAGGGGCCGCAAGGCTCCTTGGCTTTACAGATCTTTTGGCTTAACAGATCTTTTTGGAATTCAAAAATGACCAAAATAATTAATCATGAGGATGAACCAAAAAATAATTATCTGTTTCTCTCTATCTTTCTCCCTCCCTCCCTCTCTCTCTCTCTCTCTCTCTCATATATATATTAGTTAAGTGTAGACACGGAGTCAACAGCCGTCGGCAACTGACATTTTCACGCTTACGTTGTCATCGGCCTAATTATCGCGTTAGCGAGAAACTGGCAGTTGCCGACAGCTATTGACTACACTTAACTAATATACACCCTCTATCACTGATATTGAGCACTCTAACTATAAATATAAGCAATCTTATCACTTAGATTAATATATATGTATGTATATATATATATATATAAATATATGTAGTCTTTGATCGGAGTCTCCAGTATATTGAGGGAGTGCCAGTTGACTTTTTTAAGGGTAAAGGGGCCGCAAGGAGCATACATGGCTAAGCATGGCACTGGGTTCCATTATGTTTATTTAAAAGCCAATACAGATTCTAGCCAATGAAACGTACATCTAAAACTCCAACCAGAACAAATATTTTTTTCTAAAAATGATTTTTACTTCTTAAAACAAAAACCAATAAATAATAATTGAAGTAAGCATGTATGTTGTGTGTACTTAGTAATAACTAGGGCCGTGGCAATATTCTTTTATTAAAAAATATCTTGTCACATCCCTAGTTATAAAGGCTGTGACAAAGATATTTTTAATTACAGTATGTTGTCATGGTCCTATTAAGAAGTAAAGAAATTAAAAGAAATGGAAAAATCGTAAAAGTAGTAAAGAATAATCTTTAATAAAAGCATATTATCACATCCGCACTAATAAGTAAAGAATTAAAAGAAATGGAAAAATCGTAAAATAGTCAAGTCTGTAACAAGAATAATCTTTAATAAAAGCATATTATCACAGCCATACTAATAAATAAAGAATTAAAAGAAATGGTAAAATCACAAATTAGTCAAATCTGACATAAGATTAATCTTTAATAAAAGCATATTATCACAGCTCTCTACTAATAAGTAAAGAATTAAAAGAAATGGTAAAATCGCAAAATAGTCAAGTCAGTAACAAGAATAATTTTTGATAATAGCATATTATCACAATTTGCTACTAAAAAGTAAAGAATTAAAAGAAATGGTAAAATCGCAGAATAGTCAAATCTGACACAAGAATAATCTTTGATAAAAGCATATTATCACAGCTCTCTACTAATAAGTAAAAAATTAAAAGAAATGGTAAAATCCCAAAATACTCAAGTCTGTAACAAGAATAATATTTAATAAAAGCATATTATCACAGCCATAAACTTCAAATAAACTTCTGCTTTTTTAAAAAGTTTTTTTAATACTTAAAAGAAAAAAAATCAAAAAACTGTTTGTGTGGTTAGCAATAATTATCATTTGGTTACATAGACTTTTGAAGATGGTTTCTTCAACTCATCAAAACACAAATTGACTTTTCTTGGAGTTGAGAATCGTTTTTTAGAACTGTTTATCATTAGAACTATGTAGAATAATGAATAATGAATTCCCCACAAACAAAAGAAAAAGAAAAAAAAAAGGTAAAAAAACTTATACGAAAAATAAAAATAAAATAAAACTGATATAAACATCTTCTAGAATTATATTACACCAGGTATTTATATCAATTCGTTTAAACCTGGTATAAAGAGACTTAATAGGGAAGTCCTCTTTGCCTAGTCTAACTTCAGAATCGGATTACACGAGTTCGAAATTATTTGCGTTCATGATTTGACTAATACTCTTAGGAAAGATATGAATCGCCCATCCCCTTCAGCTTTGAGTTAAACAATGGACATTGTGTTATTCCAAAAGTTACTTGTGGAGAAAAAGATCTTTTTCAAAAAATGATCGTTCTCGACAATAAATGAACTAAAAAGGTTTATATGCCGTTAAAGCAAAAATGAAACGAAACCAAACATACTTAATAGGAAAAAGGGGGAAAATAAAGACAGAAATACAAAATTTGTTTGCATTTGAAAAATGTTTCTAAATATCAATAAAGTGCTCAATTAAATATGAAGAGCGATATGTAAATTGTATCATTTGGTTGTTTTTCTAAAACTATACTGCTCAATATCGGTGATTGAGTCGATATAAGAACGCCACGAACAGACTTAATTGTCTGCACTTGATTGCCATCAAGCAAGCATCAATCAAACGATCTTTTCTATGCCACTCATACATCGGTCCAATCAGCCACTCTATTCATATCCATCCATTCTTCCATCCACCCAACTAACCATACATACATACATACATACATACATACATACATTTTGTTTATGTATAAATGATAATCCCCTACCCCCAAAAAAGACCCTATAAAAAAATATGCCACTCAAACATCGGTCCAATCAGACACTCTGTTCATATCCATCCATCCGTTCATCCACCCAACTAACCATATATACATACATACATTGTGTTTATGCATAAAAGATAATTCTCCACCCTCCCCCAAAAAATGACCCTACAAAAAAAAGCAATGCCACTCAAACATAGGTCCAATCAGCCACTCTATTCATATCCGTCCATCCACCGAATTAATCATACATTTTAATATATTGTGTTTATGTATAAATGATAATCCCCTACCCGCCCCCCCAAAAAAAAGACCCTACAAAAAATAAACAAAATAAAAAACAAAGATTGTGCGTTTGGTGTATTACGCCTGGCTGCTGCAGCTGCACATATATGCAGCAGCAGCAGCAGTCGGTCATAGAATAAAGTCACTCCTCCTATCCCCTTTCACATCTTCTCCTCCTCTCTCTATTTCTACTCTTCAGACCGTTTTCTTGTTTCAACATCAGATGACAATTCTGCTGGTTTGATGTCATGATGGTAACTGGTGTTATTGTGTACAACACACATACTTGACTTAGTGGGTAGGCAGTTGGTCTTCGGAACCATAATACGCAAGTTCGAATCCATTATATATTATAAAAACATATTTAATATTAATCAATTAATCTTATTTATTAATTGAATTACTCATCGTGTCATAATGATGGTAACTGGTGTTTTTATGTACAACACACTTACGGGGAGGTTCATATGGCTTAGTGGGTAGGCAGTCGGTCTTCGGAATCATAATTACGTGAGTTCGAATTCATTTGCGTTCAAACTTGGGAAAAGTATAAATACCGAAATCCCTCAAGCTATTGATTAAATAGTGCATATTGTGGTGTTAAAAGATGGGCAGCGACGGTGGAGCATTGGTAAAATCTCGGGCTGTGAGATCGTATTACGCGAGTTCAAATCCCAGTCAAAACCATTACTTTCACTTTAGCAGCCTCGCTCAGATGAGGCTCATTAACTCGGGAGAGCATCTCATCTAGGTGAAGGGTAACACTGAATGTAAAAATCCCGGATAAGAGCACGTAAAACTGGCCTTGTGCCTAACTCGGGTTGGTCCTTGACCAAGTAAATATGTCATTGAACAAAGTTTCAATTGTGCGAGATCAGTGTAAATTTTTTTATAGTGAAGCGAAGTAGAAAACGTTGGGAAACGCCGTACAAGTTTGATGAGCTAACAGGACCGTGCTTAGGGCCCCCGAAGACCCCGTAATTGTGTGTGGGGGGGCAAAAGCAAAAGGCTCCTTGGCCTCACAAATCTTTAGTAATTTAAATCATTACCAAATTAATTAGTTATTAGAATTGACTAAAAAAAAATCATTATCCCACTTGAAATATACAGACACCTATCAATCCATTTCTCTTTCTATCTCTCAGTATATATGGTCTTTGATCGAAGGCTCCAGTATGTTGGAGAGGTGCGATATATCGGCCCTAGTAACTTTTTGAAGGAAAGAGGGCCACAAGGTGCATTCTGCGTCGGGGTTGTTAGGTGACTAAGCACGGCACTGTTAGCTGGACTTCCATACTTTTGATCAGAGCGGCGGCCAGATTGGCTTTTTTTTTTTAAAGACCAAATTTGAATAATTTTGCACAAGTTTTGCCTAGAAATTTATATTTTCGCCTTTTTATAGGGTGGGCCAAATGTCGCTTCGGGTTTTCTGCATATTAATCAACTTTTCATGAGTCATTATGACTTTAGCCCTCTATCCCAAAAGTCACCTTCAAAGAAGGCCACTCCCCTCAACCGTTAATGAATTAAAATCGTATGTTTGTCTTGACCGGAAATGCTGTTATAATATACAACACAGCTTGTAATTAATTCTAAAATTAATAATAACTATATATTTAGCAAATTGACAGCATTATATTAAAAACCCGAAGTGACTTTTGGCCCACTCTGTATAATGACTCTGAGTGACTACTTGGTAATTTTGATAATTCGGGGTTCAAAAGTTTAAAAATTCAAATTTTGTTGTTTTTTTTTTTAATATATTGTTTTGTCCCTCTTTTTTTTTTTTTCTTTGTTAGTCATTTAGCCTTTTGCTCTTTTTCTGCTCTGACAACCCCGTCCTAGATTTTAAAAAGACCTTTTTTTTCTATTTTGTATTCTGTGGGGACGAGTGTGTACCTATTTCTTTGGTGAGAAAAGGAAGGACTGGCGAGTGCCGAAGGTTTAAAGTAGTTGACCTGTCGTAGAAAAGAAAGTCACTTGACCGCCGACACTACCACCGCCGCCGCCAAATGGCAGTATGTTTACTTTTGTTGACCTGACTGTCGACTCCAGGTCAGTTCAGGGTCAGAGTTCACGAACACAAAAAAAGAGATGTCAAACAGAATTCGGGGCTCAATGGTCGTTCTAAAAGTAATGCCACTTATTCTATTTTTTACCTTTTTTGTATACGTGGGTCGTTCCAAAAGTAATATATATAGTAGTATATAATTAGTATATAATTAGTATATATATATATATATATATATATATATATATATATATATATGTGTGTGTGTGTGTGTGTGTGTGTGTGTG
>JAUZSX010336207.1:0-10774 GCA_034780655.1 Idiosepius hallami
TCATACTTTCATTCTATTTACATTATAATCCATTAATCTCATACTTTCATTCTATTTACATTATAATCCATTAATCTCATACTTTCATTCTATTTACATTATAATCCATTAATCTCATACTTTCATTCTATTTACATTATAATCCATTAATCTCATACTTTCATTCTATTTACATTATAATCCATTAATCTTATACTTTCATTCTATTTACATTCTAATCCGTTAATCCCATTCTTACATTCTACTTACATTCTAATCAGTTAATCTCATACTTTTATTCTAATCCGTTAATCTCATTCTTACATTTTACTTAAATTCTAATCCATTAATCTCATACTTTTTTCTAATCAATTAATCTCATACTTTCATTCTACTTACATTCTAATCCGTTAATCTCATACTTACATTCTATTTACATTATAATCCGTTAATCTCATTCTTACATTCTACATAAATTCTAATCCATTAATCTCATAATTTTATTTTAATCCATTAATCTCATACTTTTATTCTGTTTACATTTATAGCCACTAATCTTATACATACATTATACTTGCATTCTAATCTTTTAATCTCATTTACCATAATCCAATAACCTCATAGTTTTATTTCACATACATTCTAATCCATTAATCTCATATACTCTAATGCATTAATCTCAAATTTACATTCTAATCCGTTAAACTCACGCACTCTAATCCATTAATCTCATTATACATTATATTCATATTCTAATCAATTGATACAATACATACACTTTACTTATAATCTCATATATTAATATCATACTTACAGTCTACTTACATTGGAATCCAATAATCTCATACTTACATTCTCGTCTCTTAATCCCATACTTGCATTAATCCTGGCTAAAATCTCAATCTTATACTCAAATACAAAAACACAACATATTTATCCTCTTCTATTAAATAATCTTCAATCAAATAATTATCCTCTTCTATTTCAATAAATGAAAAAAAAAAATCCGTTAAAAATTGGGAGAATAAAAAGGTTTTACTGTTCCTCTACGTAACTGTTGAATTTTTATGATTGTAAAAGCTTTGATAAAAATAAATTAAAAATATCTCAAATATTAGAAGAAAAAAAAGAAGGATTTTGTTCCTTCACGTAATTTTTATCATTGTGAAAAATTTATAAAAAAAACGAATAAATAAAATTGCTTAATTATTAGAAAAAAAGTTTTTTTTATTCCACATAACTGTTGAATTTAAAATCTTTAAGCCCATAAAAAAATCTCTCAAATATTAGAAAGAAAAAAGGGATTTTTGTTCCTTCACGTAATTTTTATCATTGTGAAGAGTTTATTAAAAATAAAAACAAATAAAACAAAATTGCTTAATTATTAGAAAAAAAAAGTTTCCTTTTCTCCATATAACTGTTCAGTTTTTAATTGTGAAGCCTTTATAAAAATAAAATAAATTAAGATTGTTCAAATATTAGAAAAAAAGTGTCTTTGTTCCTCTACATAAACTTTAAAATTTTTATCATTGTAAAAGCTTTGAAAAAATTAAAATAAATAAATGAATAAAATTATTTAAAAATTAGAAGAAAAAGGTGTTTTGTTCCCATACATACCGTTCAATTTTTATTATTGCCAAAAAAAATGTTATATTAGTTTTGTTGTTGCTGAAGTTTTCATTCTTTACTAGCAAGCGTTTTTTTTATATTTGTACATTGCTCATGCATCGTATCTTAGGAGCATTATATGTTCTTTGTATTGCAGGCTGTACCCTACGTTTTAAGCTGAGTAAAGCTTGGTCTGCAACAGCCAAGTTTTTCTTACCCACAACACCCAGGTATATAGAGCACATAAAAATGGCCTTGTGCCTAACTTAAATTGGTGCTCGTGCTCCACCAAGTAAATATAATATCCATAATTTCCATAACTTTCGAATATTAGATTTCAGATAAGTTGTTAAATACTTACTTTATCATAATTCATTCCCTAAATCATCTAACCGTTTGGTCCAAAACCTATTTAGCAACTTATATCGCCATTATGACTCATCTTTTTATGAATTTCATCTTTAGTCATTGTGTGTGGTTTCGTTTTTTCTCAAGGGAAGTCACCACACATTATTATTGAAGTTATTTCCCTTTGATTTTGGTTTGCTATCATTTTCGTTTCAGTTATTATTGCTCACAAAGCATTATCAGATGTGAAAACTGAAAATATCTTTTTACTTTCTGAAATTTGAAAAAGAAGCAGATACATAAACTAAAATAGTCTATAAATAGTGAAGTAGAAATGCCTTTTGTTTTCAAAACTTTGATTTCTTTCATATCAATAAATAAACCTTTGGAATCTTCTCAGTGCCAAAAACACACACCAACAACCACAAACAGCAGCACAGGCACAGAGCTGACTAACACATATATTAATAGGTGTTAAATCAATAAAAAAAAATATGGAGAGCCAACAACAGCAATCATCAGTTCAATTATTAATTAAAACAAAATTTTCAGAAAATTTATTGTTCCAGAGAAGTGGATCATTAAATTACAAACTTTCAATAGATTTTTAAATCTTTCTTTGTTTAACAATATACAACAGCAAGAATAACACAATCAAGATTTCAAAATTCACTTTGATAATTTTAAGAAGTAGATGAATTTCAATAAAATCAAAAGAAAAAAAACATTGTTTCTCAAACTTTGAGGAAAATGATAATTATTAAAAAAACAAGATTCAAATAATATTTCAGTGTGCCAATCTCATTAATTCCTGTGCTGTTCTGTCAATCCACTCACTATTTTCGAGTTGTACCACATATTTGTTGATAAATAAATAAGAACAATGTTGCAAAAGTTTAAAACAAAAATATATTAAAATCAATTAAAAATTATAATAAATGGCTTTAAATTAAGTTCTTAATTATTGTATAGTTGTAAAAGTTTAAAGTTAATTTCAAAATGTTCTTTAAACCAGGCATGTCAAACATGCGGCCCGCGGGCCACATGCGGCCCCCAAGAGGCAGAATTGCGGCCCCACAGTTAATTTCTAAGCTAATTTCCATTGTTATATTCCTTCGTTAAACTACAAGTACTTTTAACTTGCTTTCTTGCATATGACCAAATTATTGCATATTTCTAAATTACTGGTAGAAGAAAATCATCGGCAATGATTTTTATTTAACGACTCTTATTGATATTGTCGGGAAGCGGCCCCCATGCTAACACTATCTAATTTCTGTGCCCAAGTGGGAGTTTGAGTTTGACATGCCTGGCTTAAATGATTTATTTTCATTATTTTTATTTAATACTAGGTATTTTAATAGCTTCATTTTCACGTGATAATATCCACTTCGCCTAGTAGGTGGGCAGTCGGACTTCAGAATAATAATACGCAAGTTTGAATCCTAGTGATTCCATTTGAGTTAATAATTGGATTAATAACTTTGAGAAAAGTATGAATCCTCATTTTCCCTCCAGCTATGGGTTAAATTGTGTTATTAAAAGAAACTTGTGGACAAAAAAAACGTTAATCAAAAATGATTGTTCTTGGCATTAAAAGACCTAAAAAGGTTGATATGCCGTAAAACTAAACAAAACCAATCACCTTAACATCTTTTTTTTTTTCTTCCAGGCTCGACAAAAAGCTGAAAGGAATCGGCAAAAAGCTGAAGAGGCATTTTTAAAAGCAGCCCACGCCCAACGCCAAGAAGCGGCTCAGGCAAGACGAGAAGAAAAGAGAAGGGCAGAGAAAGAGAAAATAATGAATGAAGATGATCCAGATAAAACCAGAAAATGGGAGGTCAGTACTTTACTTTCTTTTTTTTCTTTTTTTTCTGCTCACTAAGGCTCATTAACTCTGGAGGAGTAATTAATCCAGGTATGAGTAAGGATAGCACTAATTCCAAAATACCAGGTGGATGAGACTCGTCAACTCAATTCATTCATATTGTATCACACAGTGATGTGTGTGGTGTAATAATTGATTTCCTCTGAAGCAGTAGCAGGGGCACCGTGTGCAGGTTTGTTACTTGCCCTGGTACAGTACTTGGTATTCTTAAAAAGTCATCCATCTAACCACTGACCAGACTTAACGTTGCTTAACTTTGTTGATCTGACAGGAAGTGGTGTCTCTAACACGACTTGATGTACATCAACTCAGTGAGAGTAACTCATCTAGGTGAAGGACAACACAGATTACAAAAGCTCAAGGATTTAATAAACACACACAACTGGCTATGTTTGTGCTCAACCAAGATATATATATACTCTTTTCAGCGAGTGTGGAGCATTGGTAAAAGCTTGGATTCTGGAATCGTATTACACGAATTTGAATCTCAGTCAAAACCATTACATCTACCTCTAGCTTTTTTAGGCAGATGGGGCTCATTAACTCTGGAGAGGGACTCATCTAGGTAGAGGGCAACACTGAATTTAAAAAGCCCAGGTATATGAAGAGCATGTAAAAATGGCTTTGTGCCTAACTTGGGTTTGTGCTCTCGACCAAGTATAGTCTTTTCTCTTCTTTTTTCTTTCAATCTTTTTCTTTTCCTTCCCCATTTTTTCTTATTTTTATCTTACGTCTCCTTTTTTCCTATTTTTTTTTTTTTTTTACTTTCCTATTTTTTCTTCTCTTTTTTTCTGGTTCTCTTTTTATTCTTCTACTTCTTTTTTTTCTTGTTTCTATCCCTTTTTCTTTTTCCTCTTTTTGTAAAAAAAAACAAAAAGATAAGGAAAAAAAAATATGAAAAGCAAATCGAATAACTCCTATGGGAAATGTACTGCTAAATTTGAAAATTAGAAACTTTCAATCAACCCTGTTTTTATTTTGCTTTTTTTTTTCAATTTTTTCATTTAAAAGGATTTAATGATTTCCATTCTAGAGATTATTTAGTGATTTGTTTCTCTCCAATTACTGTTTGTGATGATGATTGTTATTTGTGACCCGCGTATGCACTAATGTATTAATAAATAGATATTTTATTTTGTTTTTTTTTTGTCTTCACAGGAACGTGAAAGCAAGAGAGATATGAAAAGAAAGCAACCAAAAATGAAGGTAAGTAGATAAAAACCTTTTTTTTTATTTCTCTTAATGATTGTTAACTTTGAAAAGAAACAAATATCCCTGAAGAAAACCCTACTTTTTTCTGGAATTATAGTTGAACATAAATGTTTTTTTTTCTGTTTCATAAAACTCTTTTCCTTACTTCCCTCTTATATTCTTTTTTCTGCGGATTATTATCGATTGAACACTAATCTACCAGATTATCCACCCCCCCCAAAAAAAAAAAAATTGCACTCAATATTTAAAGATTTGAAAGGTGTTTGTGTTTTACGGCATACCAACCTTTTTAGGTCATTTAATGCTGAGAACAATCCTTCTTTTGGTAAATGTCCTTTTTTGCCCATTTATATTTTTATGAATAACACAATGTCCACTATTTAACCCATAGTATTCACCAATGCCTGTTGAATGTTTTCAGAGCCAATGCAATTGATGTCAGCACAGCATAAGCATAGATAAACTGTTATAAAAAATAATCAAACCTAACTTGCACTAATAATTGTACAAAGATGGCTTCATCAATCTCACAGTAGCAACAGAGATGGGAGTGGCAAACCATACACAGAACACAAAAATGGATTATTTGTGCTTTCAGAATGGTGGTAACTATGTAGAAAAACAAATTCTTGAGCAAAAAAAAGTCGCTCATTTTAATGGTACAACTCCTGTCTTGATAGCTCTTCAACTTTTAAAAAAATAACTTTAAAAAATAAGAGTAATTACATTTTGACTGACCCTTGTATTTTCGCAGAACCTGAGATTAAAGATGTTTTTTTTTTCCTGTGGGGTCAGGGAGAATTGTAATCTCACAAAATTTTGTAATCTAAAAAAATTAATTTCTTGGTTGTTTTTTTATTGTTTTTCAGAGAATGACAAGATCTTGAATGTAGAAACGAAATTGATGTCATCTTCTCCTTGCTCGGGATGCACTTTAAAACCGCATCTGATAACCTTTTGCTACGACACACAAACACACAAATTTATAAATTAAAAAAAAGTAATAAATATGCCAGGTACACACAAGCACTAGAGGTTTTTCCTCTATCTCCAAACATTAAATTGCTATTTCTTTTAGAGTCTAAAATTGAGGCAGCAGCCACATTCACCAAAGTCGATTTTTCAAGAGAAAAAAAAAATACCATTTTAAGAATCTTGTATCTTGATGCTAACATCCTTTCGAAATGTGCCTTTGCTTGGCATTCATTTTCCATACTGAGTTGGCAAAAGAGTGGGGGTTGTATCTAAGTTTCTGCGCTCTCTCTCTCTCCTCTTTTCCACATTCTGTCATTCACTCTCTCTTTCTTTCACATTCTCTCTCTATCAATATATCTATTATCTTCTCACTTTTTTTTCTATTTTGGTGTGTGTGTGTGTTTGTTCTTTTATTGAAAGGGGAGGATGCATTTAAATTTTATTTGCCCCCTTCTTCTCTTTGACAACCCCTCCTCACCCACTCAACAAATGTTTTTTACCCAAGTGCAGGAATGATTTGTGTTGATTTCTAAAATCCTCCCCTCCCCATTTTCTTTAGTGGGTTTTGAACCTACCTACCCCACAGAACTTCAGCATCACCAGACAATTAGCTCGTTTGCCAATTAGTTAGTCAGCAACAACACAACAAGCTACAATAAATTCAAAAATTCTTTCTTCCACACATGCCAATTACTTACTCTCACTTAAAATGTGCAAAAATTTGTTTCAAACAAAAATAGAATTTTCAACAAGCAGTCTTGCATTTATTGAAAACCACCATTAAATTTGCATAGATAGATGGTGGAATAACATTGATTTGAATACAAATCCCAATTATTTGTGAAAATGATAGGCTTTCCTTTTTTTGTTTTTAAGTGGTATATGGAGGGTTTATTAAGTAATGAAATCGTGAAGATTGTTAGCTTTTTTCATATTAAAATTGAAGAAATGCATAAATCTAAAACTTATGAATAGACAATTAGAAATTATTAAAAAAAAAGAGTTTCTTGTTTCTTTTGCTCCCCTCCACCTTTTATTTTTGATCAACACCATTGGCATCAAAACTTATTAATTTTGTTACAAATAAAAACTTTTTTTTTTTTTTCAATGATTGATTTTCCCCTTCCCTAACTAAAACAAAATCCTCCAGTGTTTTGTGCAGATTATCAAAAAAAATCTTTATTTAATTGCAATAATGAAATGATTAATTTTTTCCAAACAGTCCAGGGGAAGAAAATCTCGTGAGATCAGAATCTACAATAAGTGAATAAATACTGCTATGTCATAAGAAGCAGCAGAGAAATAAAAGATTTTGCTTATTGTTGCCTTTAAATCTTCTAACTGCTTAATTTGTCCTTTTAAAGCCATAATTAAAATCATTTGGTGACAGTATAATTGTTTTTTTCTTAATAACATCAACAAAAAAATAAGTAAATAAAATAGCTAGCCATAAGCAAAACTATTGTCAAAAGAAATAAAGTATTTTTAATCTAAAACAACTGGTCACTTCGATATGTTAGAAGTGAAAGGCTTTTAAAACAGCAAATATTAAAATCAATGTTCTACTTGTATACACAGGGGGCATAACTAAATCTGAACTAATTCAATTCAAAACAATTTGATTAACACAAAATAGACAACTAAAGATTAAATATAGTTTTTATGTTTGCAGTATTTACAAATTAAATATAAAAGCTGTTATTTGAAAGTATTCATTAAACTAATAGATGTTTATAGGTATAATTAGTGTCCTGACCTGTTAAAAAGTAACAGTTTTAATGTCACAAAAATTAATAAAATAGTCTGAATAAATAAATGTAAAATATGGATATTTGATTTATCCCCAGATTTTCTCCAGCTATGGATTAAATTCTGCATATTATTAAAAAAAAACTTTAATCAAAAATGATTGTACTCAGCATTAAAGTCACCTCAAATGTTTGATATGCCAGAAAACAGAAACCATTGAATGCCATATTCCTTTTTAATAATAAAATAAATAGAATGATAATTAGTGTTTCTATTGAGAGAGTTCAATTCTTGCAAATATAAAATTTCTGCGTTCTTGTATTAAAAATTAATCCGATATGTAAAAGCCAAAGTATTTTTTCTGTCCACAACACCATGTTTTGTATAGACTAAGAATTGTTGCCTCTGATTTATGGGCTGCCCTGAAAATCAATCTGTAATGGAAAAGTTTGAAAAAAGAAAAAACATTTTTTTTCAATAAAAAGAAATTTGATTGTGATAAACCTTTTCAGTTGTGTCAACTGATAAAGACAATTTGTTCTCTATTCCTTTACTACAGAGAATTCAACAAGTCACAGTGCACCTTTGTCTGGTTTGTTTGTTGAAAATGTCAACATTTAATTAACTGCTACTATTCACCCTCCCTCCCTTTAAAACTTTTTTTCTGTAGAATATTATCAATTGGATACTAACCTTCTAGATTATCTCCACAAAAAAAGAAAATTGGGGAAAAAATTATTATTTAAAGATTTTTACATGCAGTTGAATCATTATTTAAAAAAAACACCAAAACGAATTATTAGCCTTAGATTAATAAACAGTTTAATACACATAGATTTGGATTTAGGGTTTGTTTGTCTGGGGTTTGGGTTGTTTGGGGTCCCAAAATTTGTTGCCAGTTAGTGAAAAATTATTTTCTTATTCTTATTCTCCTAATGAACTTTTTAAGAAAATTATTATGTATCTTTATTGAATATATTTACAACAAAATGTTAAGGGTATTGACTTTATTATTCGGACTTTTGTCCTCATCTTAGTAGATAGCGGTTTCAATTCCTACCCAAGTCGGCCAGAGGGATATACTTGGTCACAATAACGTGGTGCGATAGACAACAACTACGGAAGGCAGTAATTACTGAGGATTCGATGACGAGAGACCCAGCATCCCTAACTGTGGTTGCGGTTGAGAAACACCTGAAGAAGGCCTGAGGGACACTGGGCCGAAACGTAGTGTAGTACCATCAAAAAAATACCTACTAAGATGAGGACAAAAGTCCGAATAATAAAAAGTCAATACCTAAATTTCGATGCCTCATCTCAAAATAAATATAAAAAAATAACTATAATTAAGAAAGAAATTAGTGCAAAAGTAATTCTATCTTACCAAAAAGGTAGCTTTTAAAATTTAACTTATCGGGACAATGCTTCTATGACGGTCTTTGGGAATCCAACTCGCAAAATTTCAAATAATAAACTATATTTGTCTTGTGGTCATCAAAAGAAATCTATGCTAAACTAGATGCTAACGGGGAGCGAGCTCCCCTACAACTCTCCTTACCTTACCCTATTACCAGTGAGATCCTGACTACGGGATTATCCCGTGTCAGTCCGTATGATCCCTAAACCTAGCACCTACGATAATAAATGGTTGTACCCCGTTTTCGAGGATAACCACTTTACTGTCATTTTGTTCTCTGTCTTCGTTTTATTCGACGAGGAAAAAACGTCAGAGTGGATTTCGCCGTGAATGTATTTTAGGGTGGCCGTGGCGCTGTGACAGCCATGCATACTCACTTGGCCTTCATCGCTTTCACCGCAGCTCAACAATCGATGAAAACTCTATAGCAACGGGAAGAATGATCTCATCCCGAACGATGAGATGTATTCCTGCTCAGCAGCAACAACAACAACAACAACCACTGACTAGCATCGTACAATACCTTATATTCCCTAGTGGTCTCCCATCTTTGTATTGAACACCTTCCACGTTGCTTAACTTTGGTGATCTGGTGGGCACCAGTGTCTCTGACGAGATTTAAACGTATTTCAATTTAACACTTTAGACCCTAAAAAACAATATATCGGCCCTGGCGACTTAAGTCAAAAGAAGACACACACCCAGCGATATTTCAACCTCCACCTTCGGACCCTTACTTAGTAATATTACCAAGTAGTCACTCAGAGCCATTCTAATAAAAAAAAACTTACAAAGTTAATATGTCAGTGTGTCTTTTTTTGCCTTTGGTTACTAGGCCGATATATCGGCCTCCTAAGGTCGAAAGGGTTAATTTAAAACCACTAAGTGGACACTGTCACATTGAAGAAAAGACCACACATGTTTTTGATAAAGTCTATAGAAAAGAATCTTAACATTTACTTAAACACAAAAGTAAAAGTACATAAAAACACAATAGAGAAGCAAGTAACAAAACACAAGTTTTACTCACAACAGTTTTTTTTTTCTTTCTTGTAAAGTTAGATTTTTTTGTTCTGTATCTATTTATGTTGGTAGAGGCGTTCTGTGACTATCTATGTTGGTAGAGGTGAGTGGTTGAATTTGAATACCAGGAAATAGAATGAATTCTGTCAAAAAATGCGGTGTGAGTTGTTGATATGAGACGATCAAAGCAATGGCCCGTATCTTAAAGAGAGCGTGTTAAATTGAGTGGAGAGTTGGAATCTAGTCTTTGTTATTTGAGAAGGATAATCAACAAAGATTTAATGACAAGAAAAAAATGTTGACACAAAAGCTTAAGAGTTTGGGTAGCTTGGGGGCATTGAGTGCTTTGGATTGCGTGTTGATCTATAGGAAGAAGATCAGGATGAAAAGAAAAATGATGAAATGGTAAAGTGATATAATGAATGAAGAAATGGTAAGATAGAAAGAGAACGAAAAAGATGGAAAGAAAGATAGATAGATAGATAGATAGATAGATAAATAGATAGATAGATAGATAGTTAGATAGATAGATAGATAGATAGATAGATAGATAGATAGATAGATAGATAGATAGA
>JAUZSX010336218.1:0-10774 GCA_034780655.1 Idiosepius hallami
GCACTATTTAACCCATAGCTGGAGGGAAGATTTGGCTTCATACCTTTCCCAAGGGTATTAGTCAACATGTGAATGTAACCGGAACAACTTGGATTCGAACCCGCGTACTACGGTTCCGAAGTCTGATTGTCTATCCACTGAGCCACGTTGACTGCCGTAGAATCAATTACCTTTAATATGTGAACCTTTTTAAATACATGTATGTATTGTATAATATATAATTATAAAATGCAATAATGATAAAAATAATTGAAAGTACATACCTATCACTATCACAGTAATATCCAGTAACCTGCAAAAGAAAGTGTTACATTTAGAATTAGAAAAAAAATAACATGAGTTATTTATTAAATCATTAATTCTGTAATTCTTTTTATAAAGATAATCAGTTTTCTTTATAAGGTGAGATGTTATTGTCCTGAAATGAACAGCTAAAATGTCCCCGAGATTTTAAATGTTTGCAACATATGAAACAGTTTACTGTAACATATAATATTGAAATGAAAATTAAATAAAACATTTAAAACAGTTTAATCTAAAAATTATTTAAAAATCTATTTGATATATAAAATAAAGGTTAACTGATAATGATTGATCATTATATTAGATTAATTTGTGATGAAGTGGAAGGCAGAGAATAGGATATTTGCTCAAAATTCTCTTGATTTAATGACTAATTATGCCTTCTCTCATTCTGCACATAAACATCACTTGCTTTGGGAACATTTGGACAATTAAAATGTTCTTTACATTTATAACATGACAAACCACGGTATTATTATTCTTGTTATACTTCTTGAAAAATTATGCAAGAAAGAAAGATTGGAAAATTATTTTTTTTAAAAATAATAATAATGGTTATGAAATATATGTGACTAAATGCCTTTATTAAAAAATATTCTTGTCACGGCCCAAGTTATTAGACAAGAATATTCTTTAATAGAAACATATTGTCACGGCCCAAGTTATTAGACAATAATATTCTTTAATAGAAACATATTGTCACGGCCCAAGTTATTAGACAAGAATATTCTTTAATAGAAACATATTGTCACGGCCCAAGTTATTTGTTTCAAGGAAAAGAATGAGATAGAAAATATTTTTTTTTAAATAGGAAAAATAAATAAAAAATTGAAAATGATATTGTCATTATTTTCTATTTCCTACTATTATGAAGCCTTGTTAATTGTTTATATTCTACAATGAATATGTACCAAAAAAAACATTAATTGGTTGTCTTTTAAGTTTTGATTAATATCAATCAATTTTGAAACATTCAGTTTTGAAATTTTGTCTTTTGTTTTTACATAAAAAGGTCAATCAAACTTAAATCTAGGCATTCAGATGTTCATTTTATCAACAAGTTTTAGTTAGTAACCAAAACCAGCTGCTTGGGTAGCAGCCTTCCCTACAGAGCTTGCATTTTGCCTTATCTGCCAGTGAGTGCCACTAGTGCCTCCTCCTGGATGTTTGCCATATTCATAATTAAATTTTTGGTTTTGACTCAGCGAAAAAAAAAATATTCATAATGTTTTGAAATTAGAAATACAACTGATTTTCAATATCAAAATGATCTGCTTTATTGAATTCTTGAATATTTTTTTGAAGAAAGCTGAGGAGAGCCAGCAGCAGCAGCAAAGCCTGGGCCTGTCTAGACTCTATTGTCAGCTTCTTGCCTGTAAATAATGGAAGCAAGTTGGAATAAATCCATTTATAATATAATTATTTTTACAAAACGTTGCTTCTATCAAAACTTTGATTAAAATTGATAAAGCAGAAAAAATAAAAAATTCAATTTTAGGTTTAAAACATATTTTACTTCCGGGAGGGAAAATATGAGCAAAACAGAAAGTTAGGCTCGTCGTACATCATCATTCTCATCATCACCACAAACACACACACACACACTCTCTCTCTCTCTCTCTCTCAATTTTTTGTTTTGAGAATTCTCTGCAAGTAAACAACTCAACTTGAGAATGATATTAGATATGAAGGATTTCTTTTGTTCTTTTATGGTCTGTTTTTTTTTTTATTATTATAATGCAAATTTGCAAAACAAACAGTAACAAAGTGTAAACTAACAAGACTTGTGCATTATTGTGCACAGAGTAGTAGTGCACTCACTGCAGTGCCAGAGCACAGTGGGCAGTGCACAGTGAGTGCACTCACTTGCACACAGACTCGACTGTTATTAATTCTCTCGGGTTCTGTCTGTAACTACTACTTTACACACACTGACACTGGTCAACAACCTCTGGCTCTTAGTCTTATCATCCATTAGTGAGTAGTGGACACTGATGTTTACCAATCTCTCTCTCTCTCTCTCTCTCTCTCTCTCTCTCTCTCTCTGGTCTGATCTTAGTAGGAACAGGGGGAAGAGGTCAAATAAATGGGATAGGTTTTAAGAATTTTCAAAATTATTGTGTAACATAATATTTTGTAAAACTTACGGCTAATTTCTAAAAGAATATTCTAAAAATCTAATAATTAATGCTAAAAACGCAAATAAATTGCCAGTATTCACCCCCCACACACATACATAACATACACACACAATAATCATCCCTTTATAAACCTGACTACACCTTCGTCATTAAACACTTATGATATATTTTTGGTTAATTTATTAAGATCAATTAAATGTTTACAAAGAGAAATAAATGAGAACTAAAAAGTAAGATTTCCAAGCAAAACAAACGAAACAATCAAACAAGAGAGCGAGTGTGAGTGACGAATGAGTGACTGGATAGACTGACACAGTGAGTGAGTTAAGTGACACAGTTTTAAGTTAAAATATTGGTTGTTGTGCGTGGAGCATGGAGCCTGGCTGGCTGGCTCTGATGGTTGATGCTTGCTTGTTGAGTAAATAACAATCAAAATAATGACAATAACAATGATTAAAATACTAATAAACTGAAATATTAAACTAAAATGCGAATTCTGGGATAAAAAGAGGATCTTAAAGCCTAGAAGAACCAATAAAAAAATAAATAAAATAATTAAATTTAGAGAAGATTGTCATTATTTGCTGGTTGTTGTTAGTTGGGTCCTGATAACATATCGTATATTTGTATATTTAGTTGTACGAATAATTGATGGACTTAAAACAACAACATTCACAAAAAGTCGTGGTTAAAAAAAATAATAAAAGGTAACAAATAGAAAAAAATAAGAACAAAAAAAGAATATTAAAAAAAAACTGTGCTTTCTTTCTTTTTTTAATTCAAAGTTCATTTTCAAATATTTTTCAATTTGTAAAAATAAATCTCGAAATATAAGTGTTTACAAGATGAGGGTGAAGAAAAAGACAGCGGCGACGGCGTTCGATAGGGAAGGTGTCAGACAGACATAATCAATTTTTGTTTAATAATTTAATTAAAATGAATATAACAAAATTGATAGTTTTCTTTAAAGCATTATTTCCCCTTAAAATCTCGCGAAATATTATTCAAAGTTAAAGAAAAATAAAACATGAACAACAACTAAAAAAGAAAAGTAAATAAAAAATATTGAAATCGTTTAATAATAAAGAAATACCATAATTTTTTTAAAAATATAAATATAATTGGTTTTCTTTAAAATAAATAAAATTACTTGAACTAACGCAAAAAGTCCAATTTTTCATTGAAGTGCAAGTTCACACTCACACCCAACACAACACAAACACACAGCTGACTTCAACAAAATAATCCTTTATTTATTATATTTAATTATGTATATTCTTGTGCTTAAAACTCTAAGAAAAGAAAAAAATCAATTTGGATTTCCGCTGGTTTTCCTAAATTTGCACGAAGAAAAATATGTATTAAAATTTTCGGTATATTATTGTTGAATAAGGGAAGAAAATAAGACATAACAACAACAAAAAGCAGAGAAGGAAGGACATCTCACCTTAAACATGAAGAAAAAAGTGGGTCCACATCCACAATTGATTTATTGTTATTCGTAGGGGGTTATTTTTAAATAAAATGCAAATATGCAGTGATGCACCTGCATCATCAATTAAGTCATTAGTGTTTGTTTTTAAGACTTTTTTTTTTCTTTAATTTTAATATTTTCATTTTCTTCTACGAGTCGATTTTTATTTTATGACCAAAAAGACAACCACAAAAAAAACAAAAAAACTAACAACTAAGACAATCGATTAAAGCATTAACCTTCAAAAGCACTTTAATGTTTTGGGGTTAATAGACGACGACGGGTTGTTGTTGGGTTCTTATTATTTTATCTTTATTATTAATCTATATTATTATTCTAATTTAACTCAACAACAAATTTTTAATAAAACCACCTTTAAAAAAAATCGTATGTTTTTTTTTTCACTGTCTAATCATCGATATTGACAAAAAAAGAGACGAAGTCTAATATAAATGAATTTTAATCGTTCGTGAATAAATAAAGACTTTTAAAGTAAATTAGGAAATTATTCGATTGAATTGTTCTGTTTTATTTTGAATTTTAAAAAGTGTAGTTTTTTTTTGACTTGACAAAAAAAATTAAGACTGTACAGAAACTCAACAAATTTCTTTTTTTTTAATTATGGGGAAAATTTTAAAATCACAAAAACATTATTGGCACGGGAGGATTTGAAGTGAAAAAGATTATAAAAAATCAACTTTAGCAATATTTTTATCAATATTGTTGTGTAAACAAACAATCAGCAGCTTTCATTTCAAAATTACTAGAAACAAAAATTATTACTGCAAATGATTAATTTCGTTCAGGAAATAAATTAAAAATATTTCTCTAAAAAAAAACATGTCAAAAAGAAAGTAATCACGACGTCAAACTTTCGAATTAAAATTGAACCAAATCTGGATTAAAAGTACATTTTTACAAGATTTTAAAAAATAAATGAAAAGTTTAAAATTAAAATAAAATAAAAAACAATGTTTTTTCATGGTTAAAAAAAATTTTTCTTGTTTTTGTTGTTTTTAATAGAGAAAAATCAGAAATAAATAAAAAATTTTATTTCAAATCGAAATTTTTTATTTAGGTAAGTTGCTTTGTTTACCAATTAAAAAGAAAAGTAATAAAAAAAACCTAGTATTTAATAATAAATTATAATTATTATAATTATTAACTAGTTTTTTTTTAATTGCCAGTAAAACAAGTCATAAATGAACTTATTATTTCTATTAAATTTGTTTATGGCTTGTTTGTCATCGTCTTTAATGTTTGTATTTGTTTATCCTTGTTTGTTTATTCACTTGTTTTAGAAAATGCTATAAACATTAAATAAAATAAACAACTATAATCTAACTACAAATCCCAATTGAATACAAGACGAAAAAGCACAAACTATCACAGACAAAGCATGAATGCAGAAAACAGATGGTTAAAAGAAACAGATAAAAAACATCGAATTTTGGCAAGAAAAGAAAGCTTATTAATAGCCACGAATTTTGTTGAAGACAACAATAAGGAAATTTTAGCCATTAAAATTTGGTCCTAAAATCAGGGACCTTTTTTAAGGGAAGAAGAAAAAAAATAATCAAAAATAGAAGCCTTGATCAATTTATGACCATATTTATTTATCTTATTTGTATTTAGTTTGTTATCTTGTTAATTTTCTTAGGCATTTTTTTCTCTTTCGTTTTAACGAAAGAAGAACACACACACACACACTCAATAAAAAAAACATTGTTTGTTTGTTAAAAGGAAATCAAAAATATACTTTTAAAACCCGAATAAAAGCTGCACAAAGGAATTACTAGTAAATATTCTTTCGGTAGAATATAAAATTTTAAATAAGAGGGACTAAGTATAGAAAAAAAAGAAGTAATAATACCTGAGAAGTATGTAAAATCACAAGCAGTAGAAACGTCAACAAAAATCCACGAACCGCCATTGTTGAATTGAATGACCCTTGACGTTTAGACCTTGTTGTGTCGTCTGCTCCGAACTTTATCAATTCGGACGAGAATATTTGCTTTTATGATAAGGAATAAATTATTTTATATATAGTCATATGAAATTATGTCATTAAAAAATTTAAATAAATAAAATTTAAAATAAAAATAAAACTAGTTATCATAAATAATTAGAATTAGTTTAAGAAATGTACTCTACAATCGCCAAAAATAAACTACGAACGGACATACTTACAATAATTTATGTTTAAGTTAAATTGATAAATTAAGAACTAACTTGAACTAAAGGTCGATGATGACCTGTAGTAAATGATAGAAATTAGACAGAAGTCAAGTTTTATATATAAATAGAACAATTTTAAAGTAAACAAATGTTAAGTAAAAAAAGTATAAAGGAAAATGAGACAATCCTTTTTTTTTAATAAAAAGCTTGAACTTAATTAAAAGGGTAAACACTAATTTAAAAAAGAATTATTTGACATTCATTTTTATATTAATTTTCAGAAAACGACCAGTTCGAGTGGTTCTGTTTGAAAAATATCACATTGTTTTTTGTTCGTAAACAAACTATAACATTTTTTTCGAAAACACAAATAAACTACGAATGAGCATACTTGCAATAATATTTCGTCTCATGCAAATATTGAATAATAATATATTTTATTAAAATTGAAGATTTTGGCCTTTATTTATTATTGTTTATCTTAATGGTAAATTTATTAGAGACACTACTATTAGCAAAAAAAAAACTTAAAAAACATGCTTTTTTAAACAAATAAACACTAGTAATGAAGAAAAAAATATGCACGCACGCACACACAAACACATAGAAGTACAGTAGTACATTCACACAAAGTTTTTTTTTTATTCAGTTAGCAGACAAGACAAAACAAACGAACGTGCTCGAAGAGTCATAGTAGTTTTTTTATCGTCAAATTAACAACGAATTGTGGACGTCCATAATAAATAAAGGGAAGTAATACATTTATTTTTCGAGATTAAAATATTCATCGTACAACTATTTTTCGGACTATTGTCTTGTCCCCATATTCATCATTAATTGCTATATTCAAAAAATTTTTAATATTCATTCAAAAATCAATTATTTATCCAAATTTTATAATAATTTTTAAAATTTAAATTTTTTTTATTTAATTTATACATTTTAGAATAAAATTAAATACTTTTATTCATTTTACATGAAGAATATTTCAGTGTTTAGTTTTAAAAAAAATACTTTTTACATTTCTATTGCAAGATTTACGGTATTTACAGTAATTGGTGGACCTAGACTGGTGTAGTGACCCCCTTAAAAATTGTTTTTTCTTTCCTTTTTTTTCCAATTTTTTCTGCGGAATCGATTGGACACCATTACCATTACACCAATCTACCAGATCATTTTTTTTAAATCGGGAAAAATTAATATTTAGACATTTTTTAGGAAGGTGCTTACTACATATAAATCTATTGCAAATCGATCCCCCATATTGGAAAAACGTAAACCAAGGTGTTTGTTTTTTAAGACTGTGTGTTATTACATTTCAAGACATCCGTAAATTCAGAGTATCTGATCGTTTCACACTTCAGTGTGGTTGTTCATAAAGCTACCTCGAGATGGCGCTTCATAACCACGAATGATTATTTTCTTTCCTTGTAAATAAGATTTAAATTATTTTTCATGGCATTTCTTCACTTACCGTTCCGATATGCGAGGAAGGTAAGTTGCATATTAAAGATAAATTTAGTCTTTCTTTCAGTCAAATTAGCCTTCTTCACTGTTTGTGGCTTTTTTAAATCAGTTATCTCTCAGTTGTGACTGATTTAATTTGAATTAATTTGATTTGATTTGATGTTTAGTTGTATTTATTATCATTTTCAGGAAAAAAGGGTTTTTAAAGTGTTACTTTTTGTGTTTAAAAAAACCCTTGAATTACACGTAATGGTACTTAACCCTTTAAACCCGAAAGAACTGATGTATATCGGCCCTAGCGACTTATGGCAAAAGAGTAAGAAGACAAAACGATATTTCAACCTCCACCTTTGGAACCTGACTTGGCAATATTACTAAGTAGTCACTCGGAGCCGTTCTATTAATGAACCATATTAGGGTCGAAATGTGATGTGAGAGTATCCTTTTTTGCCTTTGGTTTCTAAGGCCGATATATCGGCCCATTATGGTCGAAAGGGTTAAATGACTTGGATGGAGGTGGACGATGATGGTGAATATAATGTCCAGTCCACTCCACTATCTTGTCAATGTTTTCTTAACGAGAAAGACATGAGTGAAAATACCATCTAAAATGCGAAAATAATGCACTCTGAAAAAGAAATGACCTTTTTGCAACTTTCAGGTTTTTGGAACGGCTAAATTTCTTCCCGTTTTTATTGATGCCGGTTGTTACTGGAGTATGAGAGCTCACAATAAACAACACGACAGACGACACAACAAAATGCAATGCAATAAATACAGGAAAATAATAAGATAATCGTCTTCTTTTGTAGTAAAAAAAATATGTCCTCCCCTTTTTTTAATCATACATTCTAATTAATTAATCAACAGATGATAATGGTTTGTCGGTTGTAATAATGGATCTGTTATTGTTCGTCCGCCGTTGAAGGCCGGTAGTTTAGGGTAGAAATGAGATGGTTTGTGAGTTTGTTTTGTTTTTTTTAATTTGATTATTTTTATTGAGCTCGCTTTCTTATTCGATATGGATTAGTTAGTTTAGAAAATAATTGAAATCCATCTAGGTAAAAGTTAGGTCTATTAAGTTACATAACACCGCACCGTAATTAAATTAACACAATACACAAACTTTATATAACAAAACAAAGCTTAAAAAAGAGAAAAAAAACTATTTCTTGGTAAGTTTTGACAATATTTTACGGTATTATTTAATAAAACTTAACGAAGAAGAAAAAATGGATAGTTAGTTAGTTTTAGGGAGTAAGTGGATAACGAAAAACGACGGCAAAAAGCCGATTAAGTAGAATAATGGATTCTCTCTGGTCATGTTTATGTTTGTTCTCGTCTATTTTTAAATACCTCAATTTCAACTTAACATCGTTTTCGTTATTAATTACCAAAGAAGCTAGCTAAAATCGTGGCCACCGAAAAGAAAAGACTTCTGCCCATATAGATACTGCAACCTGTACTCACAGTGTGCGGATTGCACTTGTGATGACAGGTGCGGTGGTGTGTGCGTGCAGGCCGGTGGTGGCTCGTGTGGTGAACTTGTGTGTTGTTGTGCTGCTGCCGGTGGTGTGTGTGGCGTTGGTGTACTGTACTGGTGTGTGGGCGCGCTAAAAATATATGGCTTACTGGCACACAGAAAGTTACCAGTACCACCACCACTAAAAGCTGTATCGTGTTGTCTCCGGTAAAAAAAGAAAAACAATGGTCTCTAAAATTAGTTGTTAACCCCCCTCTCTCTCTGTAACCATATGAAATTTTCCGTATCTTTTAATTTTTTCCCCGGCGAAATTTGGTTAATTTGTTCTAGAATTTGGATGCTAAAATTTTGGTTTGCTTTCTTTGTTGTCCAAAACAAAAAAAAACTGAGCAATTTAACCATTCTGCGACTTAACCCCAACTTAGATTGGAAGAAAGAAAACAGACCAACAAATATCAATCCAGCCAGCATAGTTAAATGCCTTCATTGATTATAGAGTGGCAGAGATGATTGACAAAAAATGCTCTGTGAACGCAGAAATGGAATATAGCTCTGTCCTGTCTTCATTGCACGTTGCACTTAAACTTCTAAAAAATAAATCTAAAAAATAGCATTCATTTTGGAATGACCCACATCATATTTTTAATGTAACAATACCAGAACCAGCGACCTGTAAAACAGTAATAGAATTTCCTTAGATGTCAGGTCAATCCGATAAAAAGCATGTGCAAACGCTACAGCAAAGAGAGAACGCAGTGAATTGAATTATTATTACAATGTTAACCCTTTAGACCCTAAAAAAACGATATATCGGCCCTGGCGACTTAAGTCAAAAGAAGACACAACAACAGTAACACACAACGATATTTCAATCTCCATCTTTGGACCCTGACTTAGTAATATTACCAAGTAGTCACTCGGAGCCGTTCTAATAAAAAACATATTAGGTTCGAAATGTCAGTGTGTCTTTTTTGCCTTTAATTACTAAGGCCGATATATCGGCCCCCTAATGTCGAAAGGGTTAAGAGATCTCTGGAATTTTCCAATCATGAAAAACTGCAATTATTTTGATAAAAACTAGCAGCATAGAGCCTGGCTGGCATTGCCTCTGCAACTCAGAAAATTTTAGGTATGACCAAAAATATATATAAAAAAACGCTCATCATTTTCGAAGGCAGCAGATGCATTTTTTCAAACAATTTTTAGAATTCGCACCTTAAATGTGCATTTAAAAATGTCTGATGCAGTCAAAAGGTAAAACAAATTCTTAAGTGGGCAAAATCAAAAAAAAAAAAAAATACTTCAACTAAGGAAGTCCACGGCGGGGGCAAAGATTTCACTATAATTCCAAATCTAAGCGGGGTGCAGTCTGCAGGGTGCAGTGGTGGAGTGCATCTACTTGGCTTCATCTTCCCAATTGACAACTAATATTTAAGCTTCATTTGATTAAAGTTGGTTTTGGTGCATTTTGGACTAAAAAAAAGCGAAAAATTGGACTGTCCATGAGGAGTGAGTGGGCAGAACAAAGTTACCTTTTCTTAACCCTTTAAACCAGGGGTGGGCAACTTCTCCAGTCGGTGGTCCGGATTTAGAAAAATGAAGTTATTGGTGGGCCGGATTATTACATGAATAATATTCAATATCTTGATCTCATTTTATTCACTAAAAGTGTCTAATGCAAGAAATGAAGTAATAAATCGTGTTATGTATCGAGTAGGATACATCGAG
>JAUZSX010336229.1:0-10773 GCA_034780655.1 Idiosepius hallami
TAAAAAATCACCGCGAGACAAAGACTAACTATTTTTCATTATTAATTTTTTAATATTTTTTGATATTTTTAATTTTTTAATATTTTTTAAATCCGCAAAGCTCTGAACCCGCAAAAGTGGAACTTCGCTAGTTCGCGGTTAAAAAAATCCGTGAAGCTCTGAATCTGCGTAAGTCGAACCGCGAACTAGCGAGGGTCCACTGTATATAATGTATCTGTTGTGCATTTTTGCCACTTCCATCTTTGACGCCATTCTGGGGTTGATGAAACCTTACTTCACTTCCAATTGTTTGTTTATTTCTTTAGTTTTACAGCATATCAACCTTTTTTAGGTCATTTAATGCCGAAAGCAATCACTTAAAAAAAATGTTCTTTTTGCCCAATCATAGTTTTTTGAATAACACATTTTGGACTATTTAACCCATGGCTGGAGGGAATGTAGGCATTCATGCCTTTTCTTAAGTATTAGAAATGGAACGACTGGGATTCAAACCTGTTTATCATGATTCCAAATTCCAACTGTCCCAAGTGGACATCCCTCAGGTCTAAAAAAGAGTTTAACGGTTGATAATTGGCAAAAAAAAACAAACAATCAGTCAATCTATTATGTTTTTGTCAATTTGCTATTAATCAAAAACTTTAATTTTATTTTGCAGAGTTTCAAATCCTCGACTGTTTGCCAAACTATGAATACTCTAACTATAACCACCAGAATAATGGCATTTCAACCCCCAAAGGAGAAATATTCTATGCAATTAAGGACTACCTTAAGCAAACTTCCCCCTCAACAGAACAATATTCTCCAAAATTCAATTCAGACAGTAGTGACAGTCTTAGTTCAGTCAGCGTCAGTCCACCACCCATAGAGGCTGATAATAAAATCATTTATGACCGTAAGTCTCAATTTACTCATGTATTTTTTTCTGTGTTTGTGTTTTTTGTGTCTGTATTTGTTGTATATCTAAAGCCTGAACAAGTTGCTGGTCCTGTATGTTGAAAGGGTTAATGAGTTAGAGCAAAGTTTCCCAAGGTGAGCAGTAAAACCCTTCCATGAGTGCTTCTTTGATATCTGGGGCAAAAATAGGCGGTTAGTGAAAAGTAACTAAAAATATACAATAAACAGTAATTGTGAAGACAAAAAAAGGTAAATTAATCATTATTATTGAAAAGCAAATTTTCTGTTTAATATTATTTTCAATTTGAAAAAAAATTGTTTGATGTGATTATTTTGGATTATGATCATGATCAAATAAAATGTTTACAAGCTAAGCTGAGCTTGTGTACTATGTATCGTTTTTAAATGCATATTCTATTTAAACATTATTGTTTTAATTTTTTAAAAAAGCTTGCTTGTGTTTTTTGAGAAAAGAAAAGGAAATTAATCCAGTTACAGGTCCAGTTACATATTATAATGAATATTATAGTAGTAGCAACAACAATAATAATAGAATTGTATCAAAATAAAGTTTTGTCTCCAGCACAGAGTTTTGGCAAGTAATGATTTGTGGATTCTGGGTGAATTAAATAAAGTGATTTTCGTCACTTCTGCCTCAAATAGATCATCATCATCATCATATCGTGCTGCTTCATCTAGAGAGAAAGCGACGAGTGGCGATCATCGCATTCTTCAAGTCCACATCAGGGCAAGGCACGCTAAATGAGCTGTCCGTGAGTAAGTGAGCGATGGTCTGCTAGGCAGCGCCACATGACAGATGGGTTTTTTAACTCAGGAGAACAACTCATCTAGATGAAGGGAAACAATTACAAAAGCCTAGGGACATAATGAGCACATAAAAATGTCCTTGTTCTTAACTTGAGTTAGTACTAAACCATGTAGATATATGTTCACTTTGGTGAAGCGCAACACTGGTAAAAAAAATGCTTATGGATATAATGAGCACATAAAATTGGCCTTGTGTCTAACTTGGGTCTGTGCTTGACCAAGTACATACATCTTCATCTAGGTGAGGGCAACACTGATTACAAAAAGCCCAGCGACATAATGAGCCCGTAAAAATGGCCTTGTCCCTAACTTGGACTTGTGCTCGACTGAGTACATATAAACAATACTAAAAATGCTCAATACAGAATGTCTGAAAAATCTACAACGAGTAATTAAATAGATGTAATAGTTTTAAAGGTTGTGAAAACTGAGATAATTCTTCTTTCTTTTTTCTCTTCTCTTTTCTAGATTCTGAACCGAAAATCATACGACACAAGCAGAATATTCATTTATGGCAGTTTCTGAAAGAGTTGCTCCATGAGGCAGAGAAGCACAATAACTGCATCCGATGGGTTAACAGAATTGAGGGCATCTTCAAAATCGAGGATTCCGCCCACGTTGCTAAACTATGGGGCCTGCGTAAGAAACGACCAGCAATGAATTATGACAAACTGAGCCGATCTTTACGGCAGTACTACAAGAAGGGAATCATTAAAAAGACCCTGGCTTCCAAACGCCTCGTTTATCAATTTGGTTCAAACTACTTGTAAACGATTTGTCGCTAGAGGAAAATCTTTTACTTTTAAGAGACGCCATTTTGTATTTTTTTTTAACTGCTGGAGGCGTCTTTCAGAGTTTTAAGAAAGTTTGCGCTACTCTGTTCGCTAACTTTTGCTGGTTTTTTATATAGCTGCTATTAAAACAGCATACAAAAATCCTGTTTTCAAAAAGGTGTAAACAGTTATGCCAATGTTGTTCTTGTGCCACACGTACTATACTTTCCATTGGGAAAGGTGTGAAAATGAAAAAGAATTTGGCCTAATTTTCAATATCAGGTATAATTACCATTTTGTAAATTCTACAGAGTAATATGAAGATAGATTTGAGATCTCTTAAATGGAAGATGGTGTGTTTTAAAACAAAAAAAAAGAAAAACAAAATATTACAAAAAGATTTTTATATAATTTTGTATAGTTTTTAATAAGGATAAAGAATCACCATTTTTAAGATTTTTTATGAAAACTTTAATTCATAGGTAAAACCAAAATAATATCTATCTTATTAAATTAATTGGGTTAAATCAGTGGTGTTGCTCAGTGGTAAGGGATGGAGATTTGCAGAAAGATTCATCTAAAGTGTATAGCAACATTGGAACATCATATATACCATAAATTTAATTTTTTCTATCTCACTTCAGGCTCATAATTTAAAGTTTATAGTTTAAATTTTAAGAAAAGAAAAAATAAAAACAATGAAAAGCAAAAAGATAGTCACTGAGAATCTATCTTTCATTGAAAGTTTTGAATTTGAGTAAGAGAATAAAATAGGAAATAATTAAGTTTCATGTTATGAGTTAAGTTTTAAAAAATATTATTATTAAAATTAACCTCCATTTTGAAAAAATGAACCAATGCCAGAAGAAATTTTTGTTATTTTTAAAACAACATTTAAATTAAATTATTTTTAAAACAGCATTTGAAGAAAAGAAATTCTATAAATCTTGATCCAAGAAAACATGGTTGAACTATAAATTGATCAAACTTTGTTGAATACATTGAGTACATGAATCTCACAATATAACTGATATTTATTTATTAATCCTCAGTTACAGTTTTTTCTGCTATATTTCATCATAAACAATTCAAAATTTGAACTACAATATAAACAATAGCTCAAAGTATCAAAATATTTCTTCACTTGCTTATGCAATGAAATTCTTATAAATTCACTCCTAGCCATAACTGAGGTTATTCTATATATGGAGGGGAAAAGAAATGAAATCTCTTGTTCACTTTTAAAAGTAAACCACTCAGGTACACCACTGAACTAAAAAATATTGGAAAAAAATTATTTGGTGAAGAAGCAGAAAATATGAGAAACCAAAGATTGCATAATTTAATATTAACCCCACCAGATCAAGTTACCAAAATACCCAAATATAGTACTGAATGAATATAAAGTCAAAGCATACACTATTAAAATTGCAAAATGTATCCCGTTTAACAATACCATACCCTTTCATTCAGACCAATTTTTTTTTTTACCAAATAAAGATTTTTATTGAACATAAATTTTCTAAAAATCAATCATAAATTTTAAAACCTTTACAATGGAACAAAACTTTTTTTAATGAAAATCGTAGCATCCCCGAATATGTTGTAAAGGTAAAAAAAGAATGGTACTGATTTGGCTTCATTACCCAGCCTATTTAAAGAAATGAAAATGGCTTAAAAATAATTGTCCTTTTTTTGCTCATAATCTTGATTTAAAAATCAATTAAAAATGAGGAACTCTTACCAATAAATTGAATCCCATTTTTTCTCATATTATCATCATCTCAGTTTCTTCAATATTCTACAATGTTTTAACCATTTTGCCTTCTCTATGTGAAGTATTTCTTAATTTTTATGAAATTCATTAAAGACTTCCCCTAATGATGAAATTAAGTGATGAAATGTAGGAAAGCTTAATGTTCAAAATATTTTAGGGTTAAGAAACAGAACGAAAAAAAGATTTGATTATGATTGATATTTCTCAGTTTTGTTTCTTTTCTCTTTTGTGAAATACAAACTCGTGAATAAAGCATTGTGAATCATGAAAATTTATTGAATCCCATAAAATTCGTCAGAAGGGATTTAACAAACTGGAGGTTCTTAAAATTGTAAACCATGATCCATTTTTCTTTTGTTTGCTAAAGAATTGCTAAGGAATTATTTTATATTCAATTGTCACTTTAAATAGTGAATTTCTCAAGCCCTGCTTGACTTTGTCAATTCAACTGCAGATTATTTTTTTTCATGCTGTCTCTAGTTTTTGTTATCATTTATTTATAGGGAAAATTTTTTTTTTACTGATTAGAATTTAAACTGTACATTCCATAAATAAGGGAAATATTTGCTCAAAGAATTCCTTATTTTTTTGTATGTTTATATATGTGTGTTTTTGTATGTTTTTTTTTTCATTATTCTTTCCTCTGTTTTGTTTTAGTTTTATAAAATATTAATCACTGTTCCCTTATTTTCATTTTGTTTTTAAATAAAGAAAAAAATATAAAAAAATATAAAGAAAGTATAAAGATAGAAAGTCCTGACTTCAGGTAAAATTAATCTAGTCTGCCTTGAAATTTATGAACTCAAAAGCATAGCTCATTTTGGGAGAAAAAAATAGTTCACCCCCATGATTCTCAAGTTTCAATTTGTCAATAAATACTTATATGATATATATACTTGGTCAAGCACAAAACCTAGTTTATGTGCACATTGTTTTCTCAAATGTTTTGGAATCTGATATTATGCTTCACCTTAATAAGTTACTCTCCTTCAGTTGATGGGCGTCACCCAGTTTTTTGGAATCAGTGTTGTCCTTTACTTAAAAGAGTTACTCCTCTTAGGTTGATGGGCATCATCTACTCAGGTTTTTGGAATCAGTGTTATCCTTATATCTAGATGAGTTACTCCCATGATTTAACAAGCCTCATCTGCCTGAGGCAGCTAAAAGTGGACGTTATACCAAGTGATTATATTATATTAAAAATATTGTTGTATTTTAAAATTTATTTGAAGAAAAAAAATAATATCATGGTTTTTATTATTGAATTTGTTGATAAATAAAATCTCTGTATATATTTATTAAAAACAAAACCACTTTACTATTAGTCTTTATATCACGGTTATAATTACTATTGCTATTATGATTATTATTTATAAATTATAAAAACACTTTTATTTTAAAACAGAAAACAAAAAAAATGCACCTTGATAATCACACCAATTAAAACTTCCCCTCAAAATACACTGTTTGTTTTTAACTAATGTGAATGTGAGCCATTAGTCAACCAGACCATGTCTGAGGGCCCAGCATAGCAAAGGGGCCTGCCTGGCTGAAAATAAAATTATCAAGAATATCCTTGTTATACACTCTTATAGATGCATTCTAACTCTGGTCATCTACTTTTCCTCATGTTCGAATGTGTGTGTAATGGCTGTATCTGACTACCAGACAGATAGATTATATTCTGGTTATCAATAAACATAACATAATTAAAATAAACACATAATGCACAATTATACCTGGTTGGACAAAATGATCTGACACATTTGTATGTTTAATTAAAGCAAATTAAAATAAATAATGACAAAAGTGTTTTTATTTTCCTGATGTACATATGATGGCTTTTTGTTTTTATGTTAAAACAAACATTTTTTCTTGTTATTTGTTCTAATTTGCCTTTAAACAATGACTATAGAAATCTAAAAAACAGAGTAAAATGATCTGACATAATTGTGCATTAGCTGTTTTTTCCTTAATCTAGTAAATCTAGACAAGCCAGCTTGTCCTAAAAAAAGCAACCATACAATAATTTGATTAAAAGATAAATGCCTAAATTTAAAATTGTCACCTTAAACCAAACAAAAAACAAAAGAAAAACATTTTTATCAAAATTTATAAACATAAAAATCATTTAATTTAACTCTTGAATTTGTTTTGTATATTATTTTATACATGAACATTTTATCAATGATTTTGAATTTATAAAATAATTACTAAAAAATTGTAAACCAAAAAATAAAGACTTAGTAAAAACTGGCCTCCTTTCTTAGAGTTTAATAAGTAGGGCTGTGAGTGTGACAATATGTTTTATCAAAGAATATATTTGTCACAGCCCCAAGCCTGTGATAAGAATAAACTTTAATAAATACATATTGTCACAGCCTTACTACTAACTAAAATAAATGGTTAAAATGCAAAATAATCGAATAATGACATCAGTATTTTTTTTATAAAAGCATATTGTCACAGCATTTGTAATAAGTTTTCTTGGTAAAGAGAGACTTTCCTTTATGCTTCAACTGATCTCTAGTGCAATGAACTCAATTCATATCACTTTATTATTATTATTGTTATTATTATTACTATTATTATTAAACTTTTATGGATTTTATAATTTTTTTTATTTAATTTAACTTTCATGTTTATTCATGTTTCATGTTATCAACAGTGGTAGTAATAATGATATTATTATATTCTGTTAAAATGATATAATGGATTTCATAAAAATCATTAATCATTTAAACCCTGAGCCAATATATTGGCTCTTGCAATCTAAGGCAAGAGAAGAGATAAACTGATATTTTTGCCTTGTTTGGACCCTGACTTAGCAAAATTACCAATCATTAATTCAGAGCCATTCTATAATAAGACCATATTAGCCAAAATTTATTGCCTTAGGTAACTAGGGTTGAAAGGGTTAAACACAGATTGTTGCTAGTTTGTTTAGTTCTTAGAATGAAACTTTATAAAAGAAAATAGAGTTCTATAATGGAACAATACTGTTAAACAACTTGAAATAAAAGTCCATTAGTGAGGTTTTCTAATGAATTATTTTTATGAGAGGTTAAAATCTGTAAGGTTTTCATGTTTTTACATTATCCCTTTTTTTCTGCAGAGAAAGATTAAATTTCACATTTTAAATGATTAAGTATCTACGTGATGAAAAAACTACATGATTACTTGTCCAGTCAGGTGAATAAATGTTAGGTGATGAAAAGGCTGTACACCTGGGGATGTACCTGTTACCTGTTTCTATATCTGCAAAACTAAAAAAAGATGCATGTAATTTACTTATTATTAGTAGTATAGTTTTTTTTTGTAAATATAACAATTCTTTATTAAAAAAACCCTTGTAGGGTCTATGGACCCCAGTTGAAGAAACATAGGTCAAATTGATATGTTTGTGATTTATGCAAGGCAAGGCATTTTAATTATGATCTCAATTTAGCATTGCAAATGCTTTGTACTATTTTTGTTAGTTGAAACGGGAAAAAAATGAATTGAAAACAATGCATGATTTTTCATGGTTCAATTGCATCATTAATGTATGTATGGATACATATATATATAATGTCATGTTAAACATACTTTACCATTTAGTGGGGGACACCAATGGCAAACAAACTATGTTTGAGACGTTTATTTTTTTTTTATAAAATTCCACTATTTAACAAAAAAAATATTTTTATTTTATTTCGTTCATTAAAAAAAACTAAAATTGATTTTTTTAAATTTTTGGATGCCTTGAATTGTTCTATTATTTTTAAAAAAGAAAATGCTCTCTTCTTTTTTTTCATCGACTATTTCTCTTTCTCTCTCTCATTCCTTCTCTCTTTCTTTCTTTCTATCTCATTTGTTTTAATTGCTTATTTCTAAGTAGATTTTTACTTTGTCTGGTCCATATCAGATAAGACATTCTGCTCAACATCTCTTTCTACTGCCCAACTTTGTTTAGAAGCAAATAAAATGTATACACTCTGACAAAAATCCCTATGTGTGTGTTTCTTAATCAAAAGCCTAAAAATTATGAATCATAAAAGGTTTCTATTAAACCCTTGTAAAAAAATGAAATATACATATAGACCATAAAATTAGATATAAATATACTATATATACATTTATATATATTACATATGCATACAAAGATGTACTGATGAGTGGAGTCTGAAACAGGCCTGTCTACATATTTCAAAAATATTTTATAATATGTATACATATGGATATAAATATATATCTATATATCTTATATAAATATATGGCTATAATATATATGTATGTATGTATATATCTATAAAAAATTAGATATAAGAAAATTTTGATAGAATATACAAATCGATATAAAAAATACATATATTTAAATTTATATATTATTAAAAGACACATACTTTGAATGTTATGACTATACCATATCTAATATTGAATATATTTTATTGCTTAAACCATGTATAATTGCACAAATATTTATGATATTAATAAAAAATGATGATTGTAATAAAACGAATGAAAACAATCAAATAAGTTGAAGCTCATTTTTCAGCTTTTGATTATTCTAAAAGTCCTTGATGCTGGTATTTTCATATTCTAAAAGGTCATCCAAATGATCTTCATATCGTTTTTAAACAATTTCCTTGAATTTTTTTCTTTTTCTAGCCTTCATTATGTTCCTCAATAAAGATATATCAACTCTTATAAAAAAAAACCTAGCTTTATAGATGCCTCTCGAATTATTTTACTCTTTTTCTAACCATCCATATTTTCTTCATCCATTCATCCAATAAACATAGAATAAAAAGCTTTGTCCTCCTAGTTTTAATTAGTTTTCGTTTTTTCACAAAATAAACCTTTTTTTTGTTTGTGACAATATTCTCTGTAATCAATGATTTTTTCTATCAATTTTTTATCAATAAATTTTGAAAACTGTGCAACATCTGTCCTTTGGAAGAAATAGTATGATATTCAAGGGGTTATTGATGTTTGTTTGCCTGTACTTTGTTTTTATCTGCACCCTAAGTGTAGGTCACAAAACGAAAAATCTAAAGGGGTGATATTGACCTTTAGGCCTGTAGCCTAAATCTGTTTTGTTTTTTTTTATAAATAATTTCTCTTCCCCCAAAATGACTCCAATATTGTTCTTTCTATGAAAGTAAAACTGTAAATATTTTATTATTGTTAAATATATTTTTTTACATTATTTTTCTCTTGATTCCTGGATTGTTTGATGAATATTTTTCTGAAGCATTAAAAAAAAAATTGGCTCATCCACTTTTGTTTCGTTTAATCTAAAAAATTTGTTTTCTTTTGTTAATTTTTGGTTCTTTTTGTTGGTTTGTAAATAAGTTTTGTATATACAAAACCCCAAAAAATCCATATGCAAATGAATATACACTACATATAGATTCATAACCACAACATTATATATATATATATATATATATAAATATATATATATATTAGGATGGCAGGAATGTTTAAGATTGAACATGTATAAAAATCCAAATGAAGTAAATAATGTATGCAAAAAATATCAGCATTACTTTTTATAGATAAATTTATATCCTGATATATGGACTGTTTACTTTTATTTTCATTTTTATACATGTGTGTGTGGGTGTGTGGGTGTGTGTGCACTATATGATTATTTTTTTTTTAACTTTAAAATTTCCAAATTTATTTGCTAATTTTTCTCTGGCATTTTTTCTTTAAAATATTGTTTTCACATAAAATTTTTGAAAAATATTTTTTTAAAAACGATTAATTTCCTTTGCATAATTTTGTCTCAATGCAGCCACTTTAAAATATTTTTATAATAAAATTGTTTTTTTTAAATATAAAACATTGTTGCTAGTTATTATTTATTTCATTATATTGTTTTGTAGCATTGTTTTTATTCCAGGATCTAAAAATACTTTTTGTGGAGCTAATGAGACAGTGATTGCAGATTTGTCTTATAAAATCTGAAAATAAGTTTTTCTTTTGACTGCATGGATTTCATATTTGAACAAAATGGATTGAACCAAAAACTGGAATTAAAGAAATGCATAGAATTTCAGGAAATTTACTTGACAGTTTTGAATTTATCAAAATAAGTAGTTTTTTACATAGAGATTGTACTAAAAATGACCATAATAACATAATCAAAAACTTATATAAAATTTTTGTATTCCATCAGAATAGGGACTTAAATTATGTAGAGACTAATATCAAATAAAGTGTAGAATTTCATCAAAAAGGAAGATCATTAATTGTTGTAGCAGAATTACCTAAAAATAAACTGGTCCATAAATACTTAAAGACTTGGCAGTGATAGCAGTTGTCTAGATTCAAAGAGCTAACCTCGCCTTGATGGCCAAACTCACCTTTTTATGTTCTTGCAACTATAACCTTTGAATGTTCTTGTAAATATGCCTTTTAGAGACCCAGCATAACTAACTGTGGTTACGGTTAAAAGAAACACCTGAAGAAGGCCTGAGGGAGACTAGGCCGAAACGTAGTGTAATAACA